>VZSV01000029.1:5504276-5517078 GCA_013398735.1 Nothocercus julius
GGCCACACAGACATCACATATTATCTCTAATACAAAATGGCTCCTGGGGTCTATTTTTGAGAGGACCCTATTCCACATGAGTAAAAGGTCTCCAGAAGTTACCTGCTGTTCTTCGTGTCATACTGCCTCATGTTCTTGATGAAGTGCATCTTCTTCAAACTTTTGTGTCTTGGAGACCCCGAGATGTGCTTGGTTCTGCAATTATATATGTAAGAAAACCCTTAAGTGCTCAAAAAAAATGGTAAGAGTCATGGCAGTTTTATGATCAGATGGCAGCACCAGCATGCAGGACCTCATATATTGGCGTGGAAGAGGGTGGAGGGAGGAGAGGACTGCATGCAACGAGTCAAGATTAATGCTGCTTTTGAAAAAAGTACCTTCGTACACTGGCATATTCCACTATGTCTTCTAAAAAGTCTAGAGAGCAGCGCTGGGAGATAAAACGCCTTCTGTAAAATGTACAACACCACGAAGAGTGAACAGTATTAGTTCATGTTCTCCGAGTTTAAGAACTGCAACAGATCTATGAGTTCATGCTGACGAAAGGCAGGGCTGGTTTTGGTGTGTTTGGTTTTGTTTTTGGAACAGTGCTGAACTGGGAGTTTCAGATTTCCGTAAGTCTAAGAACATTTTTCCTCCTCATTCCAGGACCTTTAGAGGTCCTTTTTACTTACTTTGAATTCTGCATCTATATTAATTTAATTAACAAGAGCATTCACTATCTTCAACACATAGGAACACTCACCTACAAGTTCTACACCTAGAAAGCTTCCAAATACTTGTTGCAAGAAATAATACAAGAAGCCCCTCACATTAAGGCTAGGGAATAAATCAATTTTATCAGTCTACTAATATATACAGATACAGCTACAGGTTGACAGAACATTTATATGTCCGTGTTTTCCCTTTTATATCTGTGTTTTCCCTTCATGCAGGACATGCTGTTTCTCCAGCGCTGGGAGTCAACAGTCTAAAAGTCTGTGACATTTACTCAGTAAAATTGACAGATCTCTCAGAAAAACAATAGAGGAGGTTATTAGAGGAAGAAGGAACATTCACTGCCCATGTGAAATCCCGGAATGGAAGATGCAAAGAGAATAGCAGGAATTATGTAAGTTAGTTAACAGTAATGAGCTATTACATTTAAGTAGAAATATGGACCTTGTCAAAGTAAGATATATTAACACTGTCAAAGTGAGCTCATTCTCTGTTGGTTGATGTCTATAAAAGAACTGCAAAGTCCTAGAGCTGCAATTTGCACAGGAACAGGGCATTCAGATTCAGCTGCCACCAACAAAACACTCAGTTCAGATTCTGTATTTTCTGCATTGTTTAAGCACATATTATGCTCTATTTTAGCACAAGCCACATGCACCAAACCCCCAGTTTTTCTTACAGGGTCACATAGTAACCCAGTAGCTGGACAACACTCCTGTGCATGACCACAATACTCGACAAAGTTGCAGTTGCAGCTTTAAGCTCCACGTATCTCATCCCTAGAAAAACATTAAATATTTTGAGAAAGAAATTGCTGCGGTTTCTAAAAAATTACAGATCCGTGATAAGAGGCAGCAGTCCTGCTCCCTCGCAGCATCGCTGTGTGGGCTTCCCGCTCGGAGACGCTCCCAGGTCTCCGAGAGCAGCTCCAGGAGCACCTGCACCCACCCAGGTCTCAGGGTTGCAGCTGAGCATCTCACACGAGACTATAAGCACAAACCCCTGCATGGATGCAGGGAAATAAAAGATTTCTGGATAAATGAGATTTATTAATTACTACCAGCTATGGAGAAGTCTTATTCAGGAAAAGCATTTATAGCTTAAGTTAACTATCAAAAAAACGCTACTGGGGATTAGTCTGGTCTTGAATTGGAGCATGTCAAGATCTCAGAATAGTTTAACAGTCTACTAATCCTGGTTACTTTGCTTTCCATCCTCTCCAGCCTGAGCTGGATAAGAAATACAAACAGACTGTTTTGTTGCCGCAGCAGCTCGTGCACCAGAGTACCGGGCACGAACAAAATCCGGCTGCTGTGGATTCCAAGGAGGCGCTTGCTCAAGGGACAGAGCAGCTGCTTGCACCTCTCTTCCTCCTTCTTGGAAGTTATTTCCTCTCTCCGGGTTACTCGGGAGGTGCTGCCAGCGAGCTGTGACGGTGACACTGCACAGCACATCCTACCCCGCCAGCAGTCACCAGGACACAGCACTCGCTGCGCAACTACAAATTTCCTTGCCAAGCAGATTGCTCACAACAGGAGTATTTGCCCTTTCGTTTAAAGCTATATCAGTTCGTCTTTCTGGATTTAGGAAGCTGGAAAAACTAGCACTTCTGGTATTTTTCCTTATACATTGGAATAAGCGTTATTTAAAAGTGCTGTTGCACAGGCAAACTTCTGCAGTGATGTTTCTAATATTTTGCCTGCTGTTGTATGCACCAACATTTATGGAGTGGCTTTCCAAAAAGATAGTCTCCAAGAACACCTAAAATTAAATTAATTCCTCACCATACATTCATGAGAATGTAAACTACCATTTTCCCTGTGTTTTTAAGTATCTACTGAGAACAAACACACGTTTTTCTTCTACCTCCCAGAATTTGGTTGCAATCTCAGTGCCCCTTTAAAATGGAATTTCTACCAACTTACAGCCCTGTATAACCTTTCTTTTTCCCTTAAAGTAAATCTGACACTGCTTTCAGTTTCTCCACATGCTGTTCAGACTTTCTTAAGGAAAAAGAAAGAAAAGAAAATAAGAAAAAAAAAGAAAAAAAGCACTTACAATTCAAAGAAGTTTCTGTAAACACAGGTTAACTCTTCCCTATGAACCAACATCTTTATGTTGCCTGCGACTGCCTCCTGCAAATGAGGAGCTATTTATTGATGGAGCCCCTAAAGAACATTCCTGGCACGCCTAAGAGATGCCTTCAGTGCCCTTTACCAATACTTCACTCTTAAAATACATTTTTGTGTTGTTCTTTTCAGCAAGAATGGAACGAGACAGTTCAACAGTTTCACATCATGTGGCTTTCCACTCGGATTTGGCCTCGGAGCTGCTATGAAAACAAACCCATCCTGCAATGCCGAGCTCCATCTCCCAGCCACGGCTCCGGGCCCTCCCAGGCTGGATGCACCTGGGTGAGCAAGGGAAAAACGAAGCCTACGACAACAGCGACGGGTACAAGAGGAGCTGGACCGATTCCGAGAGCCCCAGTTGCCACCCCGGTGGAGACGGTCGTTTATTCCGAACAACCTCCATGTTTTCTCAGTGCTGGTATGAGAGGGCACAACCCCTGAACCTGCTGCTCTAAGTGCGTATCTAAGTAAAAAAAAACCTGCTGCAATGAAAGGAAGATCCTGCCCGTTCGCTCGAAACCACAGTGACTCATCCCCGCCGCGCCAGCAGGAAGTGTCGCTTTCGGCTACAGTTACAGCTAATATTTTCTAAGTGAGGTTGTCGCCTCGGAGCAGTCCAAGGTGTTGGGCAAGACACGCACCTCAAGTCCATAGACACACAGAGGTCTCAAACCCAGTTAGAGAGGGTACCTAAACAGTCTATTTGCTCAAATAAACATCTCACAGCGACCCCATTCTGTCACTGTCAAGAAGCTTTTGGGTTTCCTCATTCACATTAGTCAGTGCAACTTCTTGGTTAGACGGGGCCTTTTTGGAGTAAGTTGCAAACTGAGGCTTTCTGAGGCACCTGCGCTGATTTTGCCAAATTCAGTCGTAGTTTGTGGGCAGTTCACCCCTCGGCACCCGGGAACACGGGATCCCTTTAGCAGCTGCTGGCTTCTGCCCCATGAAAAATAACGTTGAGTCACAGCCTGCGCTAAGCAGATTCATCTAGGATAACATTCCTCGCCTGCGCCCTGATCCACTGGAATTCAAAGGATTATAATTAGTTTCTAGAGCACATTTGTTGCCAAACGCTATCGAAATACTAAAACAGAACACCAAAAATCTATACGTGCGCTGTAAAGTTACCTTGAAAACACCCTTCCTGACACCCTACCGAGAGTTAAAGCATCCAGTATTCAAGCTGTGATGAGTTTGGAGGAGCAGGTTCTAATTCCAAGTGTATCCCGGGGCCGGCTCGGACGCATCCAACGCCTGCGGCAGTGCGAGGCAGAGAGCAACCCGCCCCCGAGCGAGGCTATTTCTTTGCAAGCTACACAGAGGTCGTTGCTTGTACTTTTTTGGGTCAAGAAATGACTTCTCCCGTGTACCCTCTCGTTTGAGGAGCCAGTAAAACAGGACCTTCCCAGAACCTCAGCATTAAAAATAGTAACCATGTTTATAGAGCCAGCCCTCGGGGACCCTCCAGAAGGCATCGCGGGCGATGCGTGCGCAGAGATAAGGGGCTATCAAGTGCAGAAGTTCCAGGCTAGGCCCCGCTTATCAGCGCATGGACACACACACACTGTCCAACACTGCTGTTAAATTGGGGCGAGCTAAAGAGGAACATTAAAAAAAGCCCTTAAATTAAAAATCGTGTTTTTGCCTCACCCTAGTGAAGCAGCCCACCCACAGACGCATCCTTTGGGATGGATTTCCCATGGAAGCGCCCAACTGCTGGTATTCCTAACTTTGGAGCTCCATCTCCTTCCAGTCCTAAGCACCCTACTGAGCGTGGACAGGGAAACACCCAGCAAAGAGCAGCTGAAACGATGGCCAAGCCACATGTAGGTGTCGCAGCCTGGGGCTTACGCAGCTCTTAAGTGTCCCAGGCAAACAGGACACAGCTAAGAGCAACCTATGTATAGCAGCAGTAATCCCCAAAGGGCCCGGCTTGCTAACTGAAAGGGAAAAACTGGTTAAGTCACAGCAGGTGAAAGAACAAACAGCGACCTTTGCAATGACCTGCCAGGAGAATCCTGTCCCTGTCCCAACAGGCTGGTCTGCAGATACCCCAAAGGACACGCGTAGAGCTGCAGGAATTTGCTGTAATTAGGCAGGTCACGGTAACGGCTGAGGACTGCTCATCTCTGAGCAAATGCGGATGAGACACTAAATCTTGCCGTGCCATCAGGCACAAGCCTTAAGCTCTTGTGCTCCGTCTGCTCCTGGGCCGTGTCACCTGCCGAGTGACAGTGCGGGCCCTCCAAGCCTTCTGGCCACCTACACCGCAGCCACAGAGCCTGCGGTCACACACAGGCTCCACTCCCGCATAATCTTCAAAACCAGCAGTCCTTGTGAATCTCCTTTGAACTGATTTTTCCCAAGCCTCCCAAAAGGCATTTCCGTATTAATCTATTTCCTTCAGAGGCTTTCCAGCCTTAACACCTATCCATGATCTCCACTTGAGGTGAAAATGAGTAGTCTGGTCTTTAAAGTGCAGTGGTTAATGATCTTACTTAAGCCAGTAAGTGCAGCTGCTGTTTCACCTTTTTGAAATGTCTCTGTTAAGCCCTTCTGGTTTCTGTATTTCTGTTATAGCAAGCGAACCGACTGCAACAGGTCTCTTCCCTTCTGAAGAAGGGTTTAAGTCAGATGTTTCTAAAAAACCTCCCATCCAAACGCATTTTAAAAGCAGCCACTTTCTGTGAGCCTTTACAGAACCCCGTCAGAAGTACGAAGATGTTGCCAGTGATGCTTCAGGTAGTACCGGGGCACAGAAACCTGGAGGAGACCGACCCACCAAGAGCCTGGAGAACTCGGTACAGCCTGGAGAAGCCCTCGGAGCCATCGGGGAAAGGATGTCGCATGGAAAGGATCAGTGCTAAGGGGCTCCTATCAGCCAAGCTTCCTCCTGCACCATTCTTGGTGAGGAAGGTCGGCGACCTCTTCCTCAGCTGCTCCAAGACCATCAAGAGATTAGGCGCTGCTCCTGCTTTGCTGTCTGGAAACACATTTCCATTTCTGAGCTCTAAATGAATGGTTCAGCTTTGCTCTCCCAGAACGATAAGCAGTGATTTAGGATTCCTTACGCTGGCTTGTAGGCTCTGGAAAACGGTTGTGGGGAGGCCCCTGGAGAACAGCGGACACTAGCAGAGGTCTGTGCACCCCAACAGCTACGTGCAACCTGCTATGACAATTCACTGCAGCATCACCTCTCCAGGGATTATTGCACAGAACTTCCATGGGAAGCTCTGTGCCTGTTTGCTGCCAGGTTCCCATCCCCACTTCCCATTTCTACTGCAGCCAGACAGCAACAGGATTGAAAGGGGGAGCAGAGAGCAGGAAACCGAACCCAGTGAGACGAGTGCTCAAAAATGCTACAAAAGCCAGATGATAACACGAGAGCAGATCGCCGCCAGCCAAAGGCGCAGGCACCACTGACTTATTTCAGATGGAGTCACATCCATCGCCCGCCTGCCAAAGGGAAGGATGCCACGATGCATACGCAGCCATGCATGCACAGCCATGCATGCACAGCCATGGGCACCCAGCTAAAATTAGCAGCATGGCTGATATTCTCTGTCGCTATTTAGCAATACAGACTGTTAATACAACAGAAGACGTCAAGGATTTCTAATTACCACTTGAAATTAGGGGTTAATAGAGTTTGGTCTCCTATTTCTCACATGGAAGAGTTTTATTTTAATACGGCTGTCCCTTTGTAAGGTCTTTTACATGCTTCAGTATAACCACAGCTGTCAAGAGAACAGCTGACTGATTTATTAATACAACAAGGGCAAAAAACACTTATCGGTTTGCAGAAGCACAATGCTAGGAAGGGCCGCCAAAGGAAATCTGCACATGAAGTCCAGATCCCCACTTCTGTTTACAATAGGAAGATATCCCTGTCAAGTTTGTTTTGTCAAGGTGTACTTTAAAGGATTAAGCTGTATAGTTTCCTTCCTCACATGTAAGCCAACAAGCAGATATGAAGTGGGCTTCCGTCTGGGTGAGAACACTGCCATTGGAGATGAAAACAAAAATAAAATTAAGTTGAATTTTTCTCATCCGCCATTATTTAGGCAGACCAAGAGACACTGTCTTGCATTTAAGGAGAATCCTTATTTTCACAGGAGCATCCCTTGCATTACCACCATGTTTACAGCAACGAGTTTCCTGCTCCTCAAGAGCAGATGGAGTCCAACTCGCCAGCAGCTGCGACCTTTCAGTAATTAAAGCCAGAAGTCAGAAACCACAATCATACCGAATCCTATTCAAAATACTGTCATAACCACATGCTCAGTGCAGCAAATCGCTTCAGTGGGGAGTCTGTGCCATGAGCTGCCCATTGCCACAGAGAGACGTTTTCAAGCCTGACATCCCCTGCGGAGCTGCAGCAGAGAAGCCACCCGCATAAGTGACGCTGCTGGGCTCTGATGTTCCCCGTCCCTCAGCTGAGCTGCCCTCTGCTTCTGGCAACACCGTGGGCTACACAAATACGTGGGTCCATGCGCAGGCTCCCGCGCTGCAATTTGCCTCGCAAGCCTCCGGCCCGGCAATTCCTTCCTAAAATGCCAGAGTACCAGGGCATAAATGCAAGAGTTGCACAGGGTGCTTAGCTTCTCGTTCTCCAGGAGTCTTTTTTCAGGAAGAAATCCAAAATAATTATCTAAATTAGCATGCGAAGTACCCCTGTCTCCGGTCTCCGCCGGTCTCCGCCAGACCTCACAGGATTAGGGAGGAGGCCCAGTGCCTCCACCTCGCTTTTTATTCCACACAAGGAGCTACCCCACATCAGAGCTGCTCCAGAGGAGCTGGGGGAAAAAAAGAAATACAGCATTTCCCAAAAGAAAGGAAAGGCACTTGCAGGAAGAAAAACAAACAGCAACACATCATGCAGCACATGCAATAAGGGAGAAGGAACAGAAGAGAAGCAGAGATTGAATTAAGTTGGAAGCAAGTGAGAAGCTCCCTACACCTTAAAAGCCTCCAAATACTAACAAGAAAAGAAATTACTGCAGATACTCATCATAGCGGCTGCTCCTTTATTACTGATTCACAACCATGTATGATTAAGAACCTAATGCTACTCAGAAACGAGCTTTGCATTCACTGCATTTCATATATCACATTGTTTTGGTGCTAAGAGTGTTTAGACAATCCAAGGATTAAATAATGCCTTCCAGTTAAGTATTACAAAAACCATATGTTGCAACAGAACTACCAAGCCAGATGTAAGATTTGCTGTGCCCAGAGCCCTCTTCTTCTAAACACATGTAAACCCTGCTCCTAAAATCCCAGCTGCTTCCTGCCAGGCAAGGCTCTATGTGCGGGCCAGGGCGCACCATTTTGTTGTGGGCTTTACTTAAATAAAAGCACCCAGCATGACAAAACTCCCTTTAAGTGAAAGGTTCTCGTTTTTTCCTTGAAAGAGGGAAGAATTTAGAGCAGGTGACTAGGGGAAACCTCCGAGAAAGCTTAGGGAGGTCTTATAGTAAATGCTATCCACAATAAGTATAGCCCAAAGGTTCGGAGTTTAAAAGCTCTGCGTATGAGGCTCAGTTACCGTGTCGGGAGCAAACGGCAGCCCTGACAAAGCGGCTTCAGCAGCAGATAAGAGCAGACACGAGTTGAACACTAAACTTATCAAGAAGCACTTCTGTGGTGAGCAGAGTCATGGTAAAGAGCAGCGACAACCCCAACATCGACTCGGCACTCACGGCTCCCAGCACGGAGCTGCTGCTCAGCACAAGTTCTGTGATGCTCCAGTGCTAAAACTCCACGGGAGGCACTTGTTCACCAGCAAGGTTTGGGGGAGGAGAAGGGAAAAGATAAGCATTTTAGCCTATGAATCAAAAAAGCTCCGTTTCAACCAGTACATAGAGATCCTGCAGGCTTCAGAGCCAAGAGTTACATTTGAAAATAACCGTCCAATAAAACTGCTATTATTCTGACTTGGAGGAAGCCTTGTGAAGTAAGTAATATTGCAAGTAAACTACTAGAAAACAGCCACGTACTACATAAAGCTCTGGAAAAATATTCAACCCACAGTACAGCAGCATTGGAATAGGGAAAATCGGCTCCCAAAACACCAGGACTTGTTTTGCTGGAAGTCTGGGTCAGGACCCTGCCAATTCCTCCCAGAATTTAGGCTGCTCAGTTGTTCAGGTTTCATTTGGAGGCTTTTTCCCGCTCAGCTGACAACACGTTGACTTGAAGAAGCCAGACAACATCACTTGTATTTTCCTCTGCACTTCCTTCGAGTTGGCAGCAAGGGAATGAGAGGTGAGGATGACAAACCCTTTTGAAGCAAACTGATTAGCCAGGAAGGAGACTACAGCCTTTAAAGCTGAACTTTATTTAAAGTACTGGTTTAGAAAGCTGTTCTTTAGGTCTGAGCAGCACCTTTCAATCTACTGTTCATGCCTGTAAAGTCAAAACCTCCAGACTCTGCTAAATATTGTTGCTTTCTGAAAAACACCGTGTGTGTTCAGGCTACTCTAAATGTAGCTTAGAAATAAAAACTGAAACCGTTAAACATTAGATGTCATCCACCTCAACAAAATATGTGTATCAGCAGCGAAATTGTCAGCAGGACAAAACAATCCATCACCCATCACCAGCATAAAATCCTGAGCAAGCATTTCAGCTGTTTTACACATGGAAAGGATTTGATCACTGCTACATCAGCAAAACTGCATCCAATTAACACTTAAAAGCAGAACTGGTCCAAAGTGCTGCTGTTATCAACTGTTGTTTAAACCCTCCCCTGCAAATGATCTAGATCAGCTCAGTCATTTCTGATTTATCAGCAAAAACACAGCATTCAGTTCAGTCTCCGACCACTGATCATCAAGGGCTTTAAAGCAAATAATTCAGTGCCAGTGTTTGTTCCTAGGCCCAGCAATGCACAGGGAATACGCGGCAAAATAGCTGCTCTGCATGGCACCGTTCTCCGAAGAGCACAACAAGCACTGACATTCAGGGCTGTTGTTCCCAAGCTTCGTGCTTTCGTAACCTGGCTATTTTCTGGGCTCTCTGTTGTTTGTGTTTCCCAAGAAAGCTCTGCCAACTTCGACCCAGCTGCAGAAATTCATTAAAATCTATGAATGCCGATTTGTTTGTTATTTGCTGCCTCCCTCTGCTGCTTTTTGTTAGGCTTGTTCTTTGGAAGAACAAAACAATGGGAGAAGATGGAAAAGGAGGAGGGAGGATGAACAGGGCAAGAAAGCTGGTAGAGCAGAGATTTGTAATCTGAGACCTTGTAAACAGAGCAGCCTTTAGAAAAAATGACGATTAAAGTCATTTTAGGTATAAAATGCTCAGCCGGCACTGCATCAGAACGAGGCGCTTCAAGGGCCTTCAAGGCAGCACTGCGGGCACACAGGAGTTCAAAGTTTCTATCCTGAAGGGCCTGACAGCTGCAGAGCAGCCCTGAGAAACTCAACACGGCGTCACTGGAGCCCTGCACGGCACCAGAGCCCTCGTGTGCTGCTGCTCTGTACAAAGAAACTGCCCGTTCTGGGCTATCAAAGCGACCTGGGCTCACACCAACGCTGGGACATCACCAGTCATGGCTCCGGACTCCAGCAACACTCGTTACCTAAAGCAGAGTGGGTAAATCCAGGTGCTCTTTCTGCCATGGACTGGCTTAAGGGAGGCTCCATGGAGGGCAGTTCGAAGCAGCTATTCACAGTGACTAAAAAAAGGCCTCCACGGAGAACAGCTGCCTTGAGTGGGCACCAAGGATTAGATGTCCAGAGTAACAAATACCACCTCCTCCTCCTCCTCTGGTCACTTACGTCGGTGTGTTTGCACACCGTTAACTGTTAACAAACAGTTAACCCGTGTCGCAAGTGACAACATGCTTCTCAGGGAGAAGATAGAGAAATTCCAGAGTCCCAGGGAAAGGCAAAGCACCTGGGTTGGTTTGTTGGTGCCATGCTGCTTTTAGATGCTTTCTGAATCTTACTTTGCAAGCATTGCACTGTACACAGAGAGATGCAGGATAACAACAACATCCTGCGCAATGGAAACGCATCCGATGGAATTGCGCTAGGTATTTGCAAGGAAAAGAGAAAGACACGTTGCAGGGACCGAGGGCTGCTGCCCACCTTGGGGTGGGCCATGAACCCAAACACGGAGAAGATGAAGAGCTTTACACGCTTCCCATCAGCTAAAAGCTCCTTCCAAAGGAAGGTCCATCCCATTCACTCCGGCACCCAACCAGACTGGTAGCGAACACTTTGGGACAGTCTTTAACACATCTCCGTGGGCAATGTGAAATTATCCTTTTGCCAGGAGGAGAAGAATTCAGTAAGACATAGGCTCAAATTTAACATCCGTGAGACCTGACATCCATTAATTTGTCTAGTCCCTTTATTAAGCCATTTGCACTTTGGGGCTCCTGCAGCAATGAATCCAACAACTTAATCATGAAAATATAAAAAGTACATGCAGGTCTTTGCCTTGACGTTGCAATGAGCACTCCCTGCAATTTTTTTGTCTTTAAGAAAAAGAAGACTTGAGCTTTCACTCCACATCACCTTCATTAGAGGTGCATAAAATGACTGTGGCAGCACCATGTACCCTTAGAGCCCTCTTTTTCCAAGCTGAAGAAAAATCACAGTCCATTTTGTCATTACTCACGCAGAAGCCCTTTCATTCCTCTGAATATCCTCTCACTTCTTTCCACCATTTAGGCCCGATTTAACATTCTTTTCAGAAGGACTGATTAGAATTATTATAGCGAAGCATAACATCTAAAATTAGATGCCACGGAAAAAGGCAGAAAGGACATCAAACGAGAAAAATCCAAGCAATATATAAATGTTCTGTTTGTGTCCTATCAACTTGGCAAGGAAAGG
The DNA here is from genome assembly GCA_013398735.1 of Nothocercus julius. Taxonomy (NCBI): domain Eukaryota; kingdom Metazoa; phylum Chordata; class Aves; order Tinamiformes; family Tinamidae; genus Nothocercus; species Nothocercus julius. The sequence goes on from VZSV01000029.1 coordinate 5,515,978, forward strand.
AGTGAATAATTTACATGAATTCCATATTCAGGACAAAATCCAGCATGCCTGTGCACAGAGCACACCGTGTGTCACACGCAGAGGCTGTTCTACTGATGCAAACTTGCCCTCAAAGGCCTGGCACACAGTATTAAAACAACAACGTGAATGGCAAAACACCTCGTGCTGTGTGTTTGCAGACCACACGAGTGCCCATAAGAAGCTGTGTCATAGCAACAAACGCACAAACTGTACGTAACAGCGCAACCAGTGCACACGGGGCATTGAAACAGCAGGCCCAATTTCAGCTTCTTTAAAAAATGAGGAAAAACGGTCCCTTCCATTAAGGAGCCAAAACCAACATTCAAGGCCATTCAAGAAGAAACCAACCTGGCAAGGGCAACTCCTGAAAACCATCCTTCCTCCCAAACAATCGCTTTCCTCTAAAACTGACCGAAGCCACCAGGCAGCAGTTTCTCATCGATGAGCAGGACACGTCCCTTAGGTGGACGTGCACTGAACAGGAACACTAATCCCCCGTGTTAGCAAAGCTTTAAAGTGCAGGAATCATCTCTATTTCGGGTGGCCAGCAGAGCTCTGGAAGCCCCTGCAGGTAATGCGGGCCCTGGCTGCCTGCGACGCCGTTTGCCTGTCCGCACGCTCGGAGGGGCGGCTCTTGGAAGGCGACTCCTGCAAGGAAAGGCCTTGCGAAGCCACTTGCATCCCACAGAGCCGAAGGAGATGCTGCCTTCCAGAAGGCTGGAAATTTCGTGCTTCCAGGACAACCAAAGTGCTCTGGCTGTGAATGGATCCCCCTGTTAAACCTGGCACATCCTTCTCTGAAGTCTATTCGGAGACGTCCCGCATTAATGATCCTCTCAGAGGCTCCGTGCAAACAAGCAGCAGAAATTCAGGCAAAACCACTCGCTGTAGCAGCCGGTTTGGGCAGCGCCAGGGCTCACCTAGCAGCGCCATGGCCAGCTCCATCCATCCACGACCACCTGCACCCGCAGGCCGGGAGCCGCAGGGAGCGGGATGCGCCAAGCCCGGAGCGCCGGGCTCGCCGCAGGGTCCCCGCCGCTGCCTTATGATGGGGAAATACTCCGCAAATCCCCCTGCCTG
>VZSV01000029.1:5524943-5539971 GCA_013398735.1 Nothocercus julius
ATGCGGCTCCAGCAGCTGCCCCAAGGCCCCCCCATCCATTGGCCTCCTCCAGGAGCGCCTGGGCAGCTTTCCAGGGGGCTCTGCTCCACGCCGAGTCCTCAGCATCCCGTTGCGGGTCCGCACGGAGTCCTGCAGCCCTCTCCTCGCACACGGGGCTCCTCCTGCCGTTAGCTCCCCTTGGGGCTGGCGCGGGGGGAAGCTGAGCAATTTTCCAGGCTCTTGGTGGGCACTGGTACCCCCGCCACGCTCTCCTCGACTTTGACTTTCTTTCTTCCTTTGAAGGGCTTCTTCAATGCTGTAAAGAGAAAGATGAGCACGGGTGTTAACCACAGAGCCATGGATGCAGGTGCACAGGGACAACACGGCCAAGTCCCGAAATACAGACCGCATGAGAGGAAGCAAAGGGAGATGACAAGAAACCCCCTCGCATCGTGATGGGAAGGTATTGAAGGTATTAAAGCACAAACCACCTGTGAAGGAAAAGCAGACAGAGAAACCCACACGGATGTGTTCCCACATCCCATTCCCAGATCAGCGGGATGCGTTTTAGGGCGGTTTTCCCCCTGTTTGGAGCTCTGCTTCTCCAGGCATGGCAGCCGGCCGGGCCGAGGGCAGGGGCAGCGCTGCCTCCTTAAACAAGCTCCCTTTGATGCCTGGGCAGGAGCCCTCTCTGTCCTTCCCGGCGGTCAACACTGCCCTTTCTTTGCGACTGCCACCACAGGGTATTTCTGACAGGGCCATATTTCAGGCTTGACAGGCACGTTGTTTTATCCTGGCCCTTATCAGGAACAACTTTCTGCTTATTCACCTGTAGGAAACCAGGGTACAACACGTCCCATTGAAAACCTCTACAGCCACTCTTGGGGGGGGGAAAAAAAAAAAAAAAGAAAAAAATCAACAAAGTTGGCAAGAAACTTTTCTCCGCATGTCAATAAGTTCCCACTGGGAATTTGGCATTTTGCAATCCACACCTCTGCGGGATGGCTGAGCAAACATGAGGACTTGGACCCATTCTTGGAGGTGTCCAGAGCTCTGTCAGGACAGAATTGATCCCAAAAAGGATGTCTCCTTCCTACCTTTTGTCCGGACATCCTGTGCTCTTTTTCTCTTCTTTAGCAGTGCAGGAGATCTGTCTTTGGCACAAGAATACTTCCCTTCAGCTTGGGTTTCTTGGGGGATGTTGTGTTCATATGGGGCAGCGACCTAGAGTGAGGAAAAGAGTGGTCGGTCTGGAAATAGGTGGTGGAAAAGTGAGTTGGCATCTCGCGTAGGAAGAGGCGTCACCACTGTCACCAGCGAATCCCTCCAACATCTCCATTGCCTCCCAGTGCAGGGGTCCCTGACCCAAAGCGTTGCCAGACCAGAGGCAGTCGAAGCCATGGGGCTGAGCAGAGCCAACCAACCTCGCTGTCCGTCGTGTCGGGCTCCTCCGAGTCCTGCTTCCCGGAGTCGGCATCATCGTCATCTATGGAAATGCAAGAGGAAGGTGTTGTTATGGCAGGTGTGGAGCCTGATAGGCGATACCACAATCCAGGCCTTTGCCACCAGGCACCTGCACTGGGACACTTAGAAGTCCCAGGGTGGCACGGGCTGCAAGGGCTGGAATGGACATTCCCAAAGTTTCCTCCTGGTCCTGCTTAGCAGGGAATGGGCACCGGAGGAGAGGAGGGAGAGGCGGGCGCTGGGCCCCGAGCCGCCCCCCCTCCTGTTTCGGACCCTCCCGGAGCCCGCAGAACCTGCTCCTGTGCTCGCTTTGTCCTGCTGGGGTTAAGGTTCACTGGAAAGTGAGAAGTATTGGGGTATTGTTTCCTGGGCTTTGTGTCAACCTTCAAGTGAGAACTGAAGAAAGTCCTGTATTTTCCCACACCCAGAATGTAATCGGTTGAAATTCTTGTGCCATGATGATATGTCCTTAACATGTAAATCACAGAGGACTCCCCTCCACTTCCCCCCTCTACCACCACCACCTCCACCGTGCAAAATCCTGCTCTGGAGAGTGTTCCCAAACCACTCCGACACACCCAGACCAACTAATCCGGGCGAGCTCAACTTTCTGGCCAAGCCAGTAGGGCTGGTAGGGAGCAGCTCTCCGGGACGTGCTTCTCCCTGCGCCGCTCATGGCTACGGCCTGGCACGGCCGGGGGGCACCGGCCTCCCACGCGTGTCCCGCTCAGCAACCCTGCGTGTCCCCCGCTCTTCGCTTTGGGATAGGAACGAGTTTTAATGATGGATGGAGCAGGGAGAATGGAGGAGCACAGGCCCTCCTACCTCTTGGAGGCAGGAGCATCGCTGGCTCCATGCTCAGCCTTGTGCCCGTGCCAGCCCGGGCACACTTTGGAGAAAAGGGGTTGGGACGGGCTGTTCTCCTCTGTGCTATCCTGCAAATGTTGGGCTTTTTGGCTCCTTGAGCCTCTGCCCACCCAGTGGGCGAGCAGAGCATGAAGGCTGCTCTGTGGGGCTTGCGAGGTGAGCCAGGATGTGCCAAAAATGCTGGGGGAAGGTGCACCTGGAGGGGGTTCCTTGCTATTTAGCAATTCCTTTGGGCAGTAGGAATTGCAGATGTTTGCAGAGTCTAGCACAGAGTTTCCTCCTGTGGGTCACCTTGACACAACCCAAAATGCATCTTTCGCTCTTGCCTTGTCAAGTGTGGCATTTCCCTGGGGCTTTTTACCTGCTTCTTCCTTCTGTGTGTTCAGGGACAGCCTCATCCTGGTCTCCGCAAGGGCCTCGGCGTCACTCGACGTCAACTTGCTTGTAGGGGGCACCCGTGCAAAGGAGAGCTGAAAGACGGAGGGCAGCAGCCCCGTTAACTCTTGCCATGGCCTTAGCTCCTAGAAACACGGCCTTCTGCCAGGCAGGAGAGGGCAGTGCCAGCCCTGTGCGCTGCAGGGACGAGCACGGCAGGGGCAGTTGGAGGTGGCTGTGACCACAGCAGGGGCAGTTGGAGGTGGCTGTGACCCACTGCAGCAGAGCTCAGGGTGCTCCCTGCTACTCTAACCTGCGAGAAAAACCTTTCGGGCGCGAGTAGGGAAGGGAGTTTCCAAGCTGTTCTTCACCTCAGCAAAAAAAAAAAAATAAAGACTGTGCAGGTGACTTATCATGAGCAAATATATCTGCAGTGGCTTCACGTGAGGCAAAGCCACTTGCTCGTGGGCCTTTTTGAGAAGGACATTAATGGTCACTGCAACTGTGCTGGGCACCCAGTGCCCAGCGCCAGACACCCTGGAAAGGGGCAGGGGGCCAAGCTGATGCCAGTGCAGGCTGTACTCACCACACCTTCCTCCTCCTCCTCTTCCTCCTCCTTGACGCCGCCGGGCTGGGCTCGGAGGCGGCGGTAGGTGAGGCACAAGTCATCCCGCTCTGCCCGGTGCCGCGTGCAGGAGCCCCGGGCTGCCGGGCTCTCCGCAGGGCTCGGCCGTCCCCGGAGAGCCACTGCCGTGTCCCTGCTGCGACCGGAGTCGGACAGGTCCAGCGGCATGTCCGCGCCGTCGTCCCGCGCCGCCTCCGCCTTCCCGTGGAGCTCGGAGCCATCCCGGCTCGGCCAAAGCCCTTCCTCGTCCTTCCCATCCGCGGCGTCCTCCAGGAAGGAGCTCTCCTCTCTGCACCCCGCCGCGACGCTGCGCCACGGGCACCGCTCCGCAGGGCCGGCGTCGCCGTCCTCGCCGGTGCCGCGGCCGCGCGGGCGCTGCTGGGCCAGGAAGCGCTGGAGCCGCTCGCGGGGCTTGAGCAAGCGGAGCTTCCCCTCCAGGGGCTGGTCCCGCACGTAAACCACGGCGGCGGGGAGCTTGAGCACGGCCGCGCGCTCTTCCCAGCCGTCGCGCGGCCTCCGGCTGCAGCCCCCGGCCTCTTTGGCCCCGAGGAAGCGGCTGGAGAAGCTGCCGTCCCCATCGGACGGGGCGCAGCCCCGTGCCAGCCCCAGCGGGTGCAGGGGGAAGTGCTTGTTGAGGAGGCAGAGCTGCTCCGTCCTGGCCGCCACTTTTAGGTGTTCGTAGGACGGAGCAAGCTTGGGGGAGTCCGGGTTGCTTGCTGTTGCATAGCTATAAGAAACAAGGAAAAAAAACCATTGCATTTACTAAAGAGCTTCCATTTAACTGCCCAGCTTCTGCAGGTGATGCTCTTAGTGGCCCCTGAAGACCTCCGGGACAGTGCCAACCCATTGGTGACCAATTTGTGCTCCTCCGACCTCACCATGGGGAGATCTTTACAGGCCTGGTAGCAAGGCCAGCACGGGAGTGAACCTGCCCCTGCAAACCCAGTCACTGCTATTGCTTTTTGTTTGGCAGCTTCCATGGGCATGAGCACTGGGACTGCAGAGCTAGTCCCACTCTGGGAAACTTGCTGTCTCTACAGGAGAACTCACTGGCTTTGCTTAGCGCCCTGCTTCTGAAATCACTGGGAAGGAGAAGCCCTGGAAAGTGCTGAGCCCCGCAGAAGAGCCCATTAGAATAGATAAGGAGCAGCAGGGATGGCTGCCTGCCGCTGAAGTCATCTCCCGGCTCCTCTGCGGGCTGCAGATCGGGGCAGCTGGTTCACTTTCCTGTTCTGCCTGATGCAGCTGAAATAACTAGAGCTGGTTCCCGTCAGGCTGGATTCCAGGCGTTTTTGCTGGTGTAAGCTGGGAGAGCCATGCCCCCAGCCCCGGGGCTGTGGGCAGTGCAAGAAGTCTGGAGAAGGTGGGTGGTTACAGCAAGAACCGGCCACCTCATCACGGTCTGCTCAGTGACATTTCCAGCCCGGCTTGCCAGATCCAGTATTTCCACCTAACCTTCATTCTTCACTGGGATGAGTGAGAGTGACCACAGCCTGAGAGGGTGACAGGAAGATCTAGCTAATGATGGGGAAAGAAACCCCCCCATGTGCAACGAGGAAGATGACGATGGTTATTAGGAGATCAGATCTACGCAAGCGCACCAAGAGCTGCAACTGGGTAACTCACGCCTCGAGGCCAGGGCTGTGCTCGCGCTCCGCTGGGAGAGGAGTCTTCCTCGCTGATGGGGACAGTGCAGCTCCCGGGGGGCTCCTTGGGCTTCTTTCCAGGAGATGTGGTCTCGAGCCAGGTCTCAGCAAGGCGATGGTTCCATGTAACTGGTTGGAGATCCTCTGGGATGTCTATGGCAGGGGGAAAGAGTCCATGTGCCCCTGTCTGCTGTGCTCCTTGGACCAAGGGGCCCCTAGAGCAATGCCGAGAACCTCACGAGCAGGGACAGGGCTCCTCACCAGTGCAAACGGGAAGGACAACTCCCAAGGGCTCTATAGGAGGGACTTCACAGCATCTTTTTTTAATCACTTTTTACCCCACGAGTGGTAAGTAGTAATTTGATTCAATTCCAACCAGCAGCTAAACAATATTTGTATTTGGTTTCCCAGAAAAGTTCCCCTTCGTATTTTCCAATGGGATCTACATTTGGTTGCTCCAATACATGTACCAGGAGGTCCACAAACCTTCTCAGGTCAAGCCATGATTTAGTAGCTTGTGCAAGATAAGACCCTGCGAATTTCTAGATCCCTTTTCAGGCCACTAAGCTTTATTCGTGTGAGCTCCTACCATACCTTTATTTAATGGGTATGTTTCCAGTGGAGGCCCAAGTTGCGAGGGTAGGACATCATGATCTTTATCTATTGTCATGCAGGGCTCAAAACAAGTTCTGACTTGACTTTTCCCTGCCTACTAGCAGATGTCACCAGCCTTCGCTGTGATCCCCATTAGATATCCTCACAGCCGGCCTGCAGCCTCGCCAAAAGCCCTTTTCACCTGCTCTTTGAAGTTTTCTGTGGATTCAGGTAAGTGAATCTGGTGCTAGAATGAATCTGGTGCTAGAATCCACGTGGGTGTGGATGTGGCTCCCATTCCCACGGCCAGGAATGCCGCTCCAGGTCTGGAAGTCTTAGGGCCCAGTGCCCAGTCTCTCCAAATCACTTTGCATCCCTCATACTCTGTGTTTCAAAGGCAGGGCAGGCTGGCATCCATGAAAAAAAATGGTATCCTTGAGTGCTGGACTCTCCGGGAATACACACAACCCTATAACTGCACGAGCACCCCAATACCCACTATGCTGCAGATGGAGAAACCTCCGAGATGCTTATGGGCAGGGTTACAGTGGTGTATTTGTATTCTGCACTCAAAAGCACCCACAATTTGTGTGTTTTCCAGGTTTTTTTGTTATTTATGGTGCCCCAGCACCAAAACGTGGGCCTGCATGACCTTCCAGGGTTCGTCACTTCCAAAAGGTTTCCTTAACTAAACCGCCAAGTGGGAAACCAGTGTGATGGACAGAGGCCTCAAGGGTACTAGACATGTTGTGGACCTGTCATGAAGTATAAATAAGGAAACAACCCAAAGATTTGGGCACCTTTGCCAAGGTTGAACCTGGCAGTTGGTAGGTTCTCTCCTTGGCTTTGGCAAGGAGAGCAGCCCGATTCTTTTGTCCTCTAGGTGCCTCTTGGTCATTCACTACCCCAATTCCACCCCCTTTGATCTGGCAAAGGTGGCCAAAGTGATGGGGAAAAGGCCTGAAAACGTTAGGCAGGCGCTGGCTGCTCTCACCAGTTCTGCAAGGCTGGTTTCCTGGAGGACAGTGCTTGGGGAAGTCCTGCTGCTTGGCGAGTTTCGTGGTCCTGGAGTCTTTTCTGCAGACAAAGACACAAGCAGTGACCGTGACGGCCCCACGGGGTGGCTCCCGGCTGCCCCACATTCCCCTCCCACGTGCCAGAGGCTCACAGGGGCTAATGACAGCCGTGTGGAAACCCTGCACACCCTGGCAGGCACCAAACATTTTCTAGGGAAGATTTCTTGATAAATTTGGGCCGAGACTTCTGCCTGACTCAAGCCAGCACCAGAATTAATGTATCCCCTATTGCACAGGGGGTAGACAACAAGGCAAACACAGTTTTCACACTGAAAGTGCAGTGGGCCCACACTTACATTACATTTTTCTTACAGCAGTGGCACCCAGGCAGCTCCAAGGGCTGTTTGCTCTAAAACAGAGCAGGGTGTTTATCCCTTGACACAGTTTCCCCCACAGCTGCTCTTGTGACTACAGCCATGTCCACAGAGCCTTCCAAAAACGTGGTCTCTGCTTCCCCTCTGCTCTCACCTTCTCCCGGCTCCAGGCCGGGCACCTCATGGTGCACATCCCGGTTCTCCTCTTCGGCACCTCCCCGGGATGCTTTGTCGCTGCCAGGGGTTCTGCTCCCTGGGGACAGCAAAGCCAAGGGGGAGCTGGGGCTGGAGCTGCTTTCTCTGGAGATGACTCCTGGGTACTTTATCCTGTCCCTGTTGAAAGGAGAGGGGCACAAGTGACTGAGAAGAGGCGGGAGGAGGAGATCATCCGTTTGAGACGCTGAGCTGTGAGCTGTGATGCACAGAGCCTCATGGATGTACGGACATCCAACTCCAGCCCATGCGGAAGTCGTGTGAGGAACGGTCTGTCTCTAGCTGGGCTTTTCAGCCTGATGGAGTGGGGTGGATTTATCACATGGATTTGGGGACAGTCACCCTCTACCATTTCCAGGCAATGGGAGTGATGCTCTCAGTGAGTATGAGGGACTTACTGTGAGACTCAAAACCCAATGCCCACCCTAGCTATACCCTGATGGAGACACCTCCGTTTTTGGCTGAAAATATCTGTTGAGCAGTGCAGGGAAGAGTGGATCAGGAATGCTCAGGGCTCAGAGAATCTCACCAGATCTAGGGCTAGGAAAATCCTCCGGCCTTGGAAGGCACCAAGGCATAAAAGTGAGAGTTTCTCTTTAAACAGATGGGGCTTTCTGATCTCCAAAGAAAACACATTTCCAAACTAATCCCTTGGTGCTAATTCCTCTGGACTTTAAACCCTTGAGGAATGAGCTGATTTGTATATATTGGCTAGTGTGACAGGTTTTTTGGCTTTCACTGCGGCGCTCTGCAAAGATATTAACCTGTCGGAGCAAATCACTTCTCCCTCTTTACCTTGGCTCCGTCCTTTCCTCGCTTGTAGCTCTTCCTCCCACACAAAACGCAGCCCGTTTCCTGCTCTACTGACTCAGGCACCTGCCCCTCCACTGGGTCCCACACACGTGCAGGGCCCCATGACTTTGCAAAGAGGTGCCAGGTCTTGCTCGGGGTCTCTCCTGGTTCGTGCTGCTGGCGTGGAAAAGCTGTGAAATCCCACAGTGAAGGCTGTGGCCAAACAGCCCGGTTTTACTTCCCATGATAGTCCACCATGGGTGCGCTAATGGGAAATGCAGGACCAGAAAACACCCCCATCTTTCCTGGACACCCCTGCCCTTCTCATTCCACTACATCTTGCTTCAATCACGCCTTGCTCCAAAGAACCCACAGATTAAATCCTTGGGTGCAGGTGAGCAGGGGAGTGAGCAGATGTCAGAAGAGATTTTGATCATTAGAGGTGTTCTGGTGTCTATCTTCTGCTGGAACCTATGGGAGTCAGACACTAAAACACCTCTGAGGATGCTGTGGTTGGGCCATAACCCCACTCAGCTATAGGGAAATCTCTAGCCAGACCAACACGCCACGTAAGGAATTAAACCCAGAGGAGCTTACTCCAGGCTCCGGAGCCTCTTCAGGTCTTCCTTGAGAGTTTTGTTCTCTTCCTTCAGGCGGTTCATTTCGTTAGCTGCGGAGAGAGGTGAGGGGTTAAGGTGCTGCCGGGGGGATGCTGGAGCTGCTGCGGTGCTGTGCGGGGGAGAGGGGACCACAACAGACCTCGTCTGACTTTCCCTCCTTCTCCAAAACGTGCTGGGTGCTAAGGATAGAAGGAAGCAACTGTCTGACTAGAGCTTGGCCAGGAGCAGAGGTCCCTTAGACCTCCTTGGTTCCTGGGGAGAGGGTGACGGTGACAGGTGACCAGTGAAGACGTGGCACAGCGGGAGCAATGCAGCCAGCACCGCCTTGCCACCACATCACAGCTAGAACGCCGTGCTCTGGAAAGCAGGAGGGACAGCCCGAGGGGGGATAAACGGCCTGGCCGAGCTGCCACCGAGCCCTCCCCGCTGCCAGGGCTCCCTCCCGTCTCCCCTGCCCGTGGGCAAACGCCTCCCTCCCTGAGCAGGGGAAGGGCTCAGGGAACGGAAGCGGAGCTCGGAGCAGACCTCGGTACGTACTGAGGATGAAGATGTGCTGCAGGCTCTGGAAATGGGACGTCTCGTACTCGTTCTGCTTCTTTTTCGCCAGTTCCTGGGTGACCATGCACCTGTCGCAGAGACCCGCGCGCAGCCTGGGGGCAGAGCCAAGACCTGGGTTATCCGAGACCTGGGGACCCTGATGCCACCCTCGCCGTGGCGCACGGCCACCCCATGTCCTGCCATGGTGAAGGGACATTGCCATCCATGCAGTCCAGCTGCTGACCCCCCCACATCCAAGCCCACCACCACTCATTTTTTGGAAACAGCTTTGCATTTGCTAGGATGGGAGTTGGCATCCTCCGGTGATAAGGAAAGACCCTCCCATGCTGCAGCCCTCTGCTGGGAGACCCCAAAAAAATCAGGCTTTCCCTGCAGGAGGGGACACTCACCACCGCCAGACAGTGCTTTCTTCAAAAAGAAATCTTACCTGTTCTCTAACACTTTTACGTTTTCCTTAAGGACCTTCTGCTGCTCCCTTAACTGGTGATTTTTTGCAAACAGCTCTTCAATCCGCTGGGCATCACTGATACCAGAGACAGCACGGAGCAAGCAAAAAGAAAGGGTTACTGGAACCCCCCCAGAGCCTGTGGCTTTATTCTCAGGGCACTGCTCGCAGGAGGGATTTCTCCTCTGCATTGCCGTGCTGCTCACACTGGAGGACTACAGGGCTGGGGTGTAGGAATGCCGGGATGCAGGAGTGCTGGGATGCCAAGCGGCAGGCAAGGACTGGTGCAAGGAAAGGCCTGCTCAGCCCTGGGGGAAATGCAGGGGAGGAAGAGGTGGCCAGGTTGTGTGGGCACCGGTGAGGGCACTCATGACTTGGTGGGATTCCACCTAAGTCAATCCTCAGCCCCTGTTCTAGGAATAACCAAACCGTCCTAGGGAAAGCATCACCCCAAGCTGTGTCCATGCACGGCAACGCCCAAGCTAAGGCCAGCAATGCTCTCCGAATCTCTCGGTGCTTTTGCAGGCACCTCAAGGCACAGAAGCTTCTAGGAAGGTCTTAAAACACTGCGGTGCTGCCTCCCGCCCACCCCACAGCACATGCTGAGAGCGGAGCCCGCGCCGCTCACCGGCATTTCTCTGTCGTCAGCTCTGTTAGCTTCGTTTGCAGACCTGGAATAAGGAGCAAAGTCTGAGAACTGGGCATTTATTGCAAGTCCTGAGGTGGTTTGGAAGCAAAAAATGCAGCAGCCTGACTTCAGGAGGGTGCATCATTTTAAGTAAGCGGCATCAATTTCCAAGCCCTATTCCTTATTTGCCCCTGTTAAATGACAGCAGCTTAACAGAACTGGAAAAGTTGTACCAAATGTGAGGACATTTTGTATTTTCATGATTTAATGTGTTTGCACTCCACCCCCACAGTCTGTTCCGTTTTACTTCGTTATTTCTAGTTACACCACGCATTTCCCAGGTGGGCAGTATTTTATAATTCTTGGGACTGCAAAGCATCCCGGAGAATATTTACAGCTCAACAAGAACTGCTTTCACTGATGGATCTGCAGACATTAGGTTCTGTCAGCTCTGTTTTATGCAAAATAGCTGCAAGCGTGCACTTTAAATTGCTCAACAGCTTCCTCTGTGCTCTCCCATGGCCTAAAATTACACAAGACAAGAATGAATTCATAAGCCCGAATCCAGCAAAAGCACTGCTGTTGTGCTCATAATATTAATACTGGGAATTATTCTAATAGGAAAACAATTGGATTTGGCATTTGTTTGCTTAACTTAATGGTTCTGACTTTAGTAATGTATGACTTGGCAGCTCCCTCGGGGACTGAACTATCCATCCTTATTCTACAATTTACTTTAGCAGAGCCTTGTAGCTCCTTCTGCCTTGCAGGTTATTGCAGCTTCCCACTTCCCCACATTCAGTATCTAAATAATCACCCAAGGCCCCATGGCACATCCCAGCTGCAGCCGTGATCCCTGAGGACTTTCCCAGGGTGCTGGGTGAGCTCAGGCAATAGCAGCACTTGGGAGTTCGGATTTATCACCGATTGTGGCAGCAGGGCAGGAAAGGGTCAAATCCTCCGTGATCAACCCAGAGCGACCCTCAAAGTCACTGAGCAACCTGGGGACCACGAAATCAGGAATAAGAACGGGCTCTCTCCTCCCTTCCTCCTTGTCGCCCCAAGAGGTGCTGATTTTCTCCATGAACCTCAGTCTCCCCCTGAATGATGATGGATTAAGGGCAAAAAGGTGCCATGAGCCTTTGCATTCCCAGGGACCCTGTGACTCTGCTTCCCTTACCTTGGACCTCCTTCTCATGGATTTCCTTGAGCTTATTCAGGAACTCTGCAAAGCTCTCCGTGCTCATGTTCAGGGCTGTGCCGATGCTCCGCTTGCACTTCCTTCCCTTTTAAATCATTCACCTTCTAGCCTAGCAGACACACACACACAGAAAGCCTCCAGTAAAACAGAAGTGCCTAAGTATTTTTGGTACATGATGTTTTGCAAAGTCTTGGGAGAAGGGAGAGTTGCTGCAATAGAGAAGGCAAAAATCATTTGCAGAACTAAACTGAAAAAGGAGAACAAAAAACAGCATGCTCATGCGGAGAGGGATTTTGGAACCTGTGCAGCTTGTGCAAAGGTGGCACACGGTGCCCCACAGCCTGGCCAGCATTGCCCACGCTCCCTGGGAGGCAGCTCCGAACCCTCAGGAATCACAAATCTGGAGAGTATCAGCCTTGTTGTACGGATGAGTCTGAGGACAGGGAGCACCCTTGGGTGCTCCGCCTGCCCTGGGGGTGCTCCTGGCTCCGGAGGCCCCGTTGGAGCTCCCGGAGCCCTGTGCTCACTTCGCTCCGGCGGCAGCATCCCGCGGTCCCCAGAGGCCGGCAGCACGCTCCCCTTCCCAGAAACACCCGGCGGCTTCCTTCCCCACTGCAAACCCTCCAGACTCCGGACAGGCAGATGGCAGCCCGGGACACATCCAGCTCCATCCACCGCACAACACACCACAAAAGCAGCCCCCCGCCCCAAATGATTCCACTTCTAAAATTGTACTTTAAACACATCATTTTTGACCAGCGGAGATGAACAGGCAAGAGAGGCCGCAGATGGCCCCTGAGTGCCCCTGCAAAGGCATCAGAGAGGCGGCAGGAAGAATTTGCAGCAGCGCTTGCAGCCCCAGCGCTGCTCCCTGCACGCGGCACGGAGGAGCGCCCTGCTGCTGCATATGCAAGACGTGGGCACGTGGAGCTGCGAGGAGAACCCTTCCCCTAAAGGGTCTCATTTTATAAAGAAATGAGGCACGCGCGGGCGAGCCCTGGCAGTGAGCGCTGCTTGCGTGCTCTGAGTGCACTCAGAGCGCTGAAAGAGCAACCTGGTAAATGCAGCACGGCCAAGAGAACAGGAGCTCGCTACCATCATCTCAGCTGCAAAAACTCACCGCAAAGGAATTTCACTTGCCTTTTGAGCAAACCTTGTACAAATGGAGCAGAAAATTCCTCATCTTAGGAAAAAAGCAAAAAGAAATGCTTCGTGCCTGCTCCCCAGGGCACCAACCAGCCTTGCAGTGCTGGCTGATGCCTCGTGGCGAGCAAAGCGCGGCCGGCGCCGCATGTCGTGGCTCGCAGGGCGAAGCCGACATGAAATGGCATTAGGAACTGCTCTCCCAGCTCGGCCTCGGGAGCTGTGGTTTAATAATGAGCCAGGAGCAATAATTCCTGGCTCCGCTCCAAGCACTCAGCAGGAAGCACCCTCAGAGCCAGCAGCTGCCTTGGCACTCGCATGCCCGGCCAGAGGGATGCACTTCCAGGGATTGCTGCATCCCAGCTTTGCAGAGACACTCACAGGGGCAGCATCCCCCCAGGACACAGGGAAGAGCCCCTAGGAGCCTCTCCAACAGGTCTGGATTTGGGGACTGCAATTGGGGCTGGAGTGGAGGGAGCAGCTCCACACCCAGAGTTTCCCAGCACAGCTCAGGCCAGGCCTGAGCTGCAACCTGGATTTCCCTCCTCCCAGAGCAAGGAAGCCAGGAGCTGCCTGTGCTTTTTATCCAGGCCCTCCAGGTGTGAGAAGCCGTTGCAATTTCTGGTGCTTTCCTAAAAGAGCAGCACCTGCTCTCTTCTGCAGGTGGGATGCTGCCTCCTGACAAGGAGCTCACGGTTCCTCTGTGGACCCCCCCAAAAAAAGGGAGAAGCACAAATATTGCCTGAGCATCAGTCCCTCGGCTGGCCCGTGTGCAGCACTGCTTCCTTGCAAGAAAAAGAAAAAAAATGCATTGCATTACCTAAATAAGCTAAAGTAATTAAAAAAAAAAAAAAAGAAAAAAAGAAAAAGAAATTGCAGGTTTCTAAGGTCCTAACATGGTAGGATCAGCCAAGGTTAATGGGTTTGCTGTCCAGCATTTCCCAGTTGCCAGGGCTGGGGTTCCTCAGCTCTGGACGAGCTCATTGCCACGCTCCCTTGGCCGTGCTATTGCTGCGCAGGATTGCTCTCAGCAGCCGAACTTTGTTTTCCTGGTGACCCCTCCGTGTTCCCGGTCTAATTTTAGATCCATCACTTGAATTTACACTCAGAAAGGCTGGCAGATCGGTCATGGAAAATCTCCCGTGCCAATAGCATTTTGCAGGCCAAAGCCGAGCGGCTCTGCTTTCCCAATGCTCCGTGCACTTGGCAGCTTTGGAGCTTTCTCGTTCTTATTTTTCTTTTTCTGGACATTTATTTATTTGCACGGCTGACTTGGCACAGACTGGCCTGAAACAGCCCCCGCTCGTTCTCCATGGAGCTGGTTGGAAAGGGGTGAGTGGGGACTGCAAAAATCCCCCTCAGCCGGGGGAGAGAACTGGCTCTGGCCTTCCCAGGGAGTGGGATTTGCTCCTTCCTCCTCCTTGCAGAGCCGCGATGCCACCCCGGAGCGGGGGACATATCCGCACGCAGGCCAGGAGCCGGAAAATGATAAAACCAGTCACTTATCTGCCCGTGCATCTCGGGATAACCGCAGCTTGGGTAAACATTACTTAATTAGCGCCTCAAAATGCTCTGGGAAGTGGGTAATGAAGCACTATCGCGTTTTCCCGGTGTTTTAATTGAGAAGTGGTGCAGCGAAGGGAATAGCTCAAGGCAGCGCGTGCAGGGCAGGGCGCGGAGCTGCCGGCCCCAAACCCGCCGCCTCCCGCCTGCCTTTATCCCGGGCTGGAGCTCCTGGGCTCCCGGTGGGACCGGGAAGTCGGGTTCCTGGCACTGAGCGCGGCACGGAGTTGGGATGAAGGATGCTAGGGACTAATTCCTCTAACGCTCCATGGTTCAGTGATCCCTGCAGCTCACGAGGAAGCGGGAGGGAGGTCTGGGATGGTCCAGGCTGGGTTTGGAGTGATGCTACCGCAGCCTCACGGTGGCATTTGCACGACATTCCCCATCGTGGGACCATCGCATTGAGGGGACCAGGTGATGGGGACGGTCCAACCCATAGGGACAAAGTGCCAGTGCAGCTGGCAGTGCAGGGTGGTCACAGCCTCGCTCCTGCCACCATCCCGGCACTGCTGGCAGTGGGAAGCGGGGAGGGGAAGTGACAAACCCTCTGCATCCCGGGAGCATCGCTCCGCATGCCAAGCGGGCCCTTGGAGCGCTGGGAACCTCCAGGATTGACACGTCCACCCTGGGTGAAGGGGACTGGCCACAGGTGCCATTTCTTTGCATTTTGGGTTGCATTTTGGGTTCCGATGCTGTCGCGTTGCCTTTCACCAGGAGAGACACATCCCTGTCCCAGGACTCAGCTCTGTCCCCGCCCACGCCCCCACTTCCCATGGGAGCCACCAGCCATCAACGCACCGACTGCGGGAGATCCCGCGCTGGGAATCCCGCCTTTCCCCCCGCAAACCCAGACATGGGGAAGGAGAGCAAGGCCCCCGCGCACCCACCCCGCCCGTGCATCACGGGGCGGCTGGACCGGGCTCCG
>VZSV01000029.1:5548072-5584663 GCA_013398735.1 Nothocercus julius
AAGAAAGAAAGAAAGAAAGAAAGAAAGAAAGAAAGAAAGAAAGAAAGAAAGAAAGAAAGAAAGAAAGAAAGAAAGAAAGAAAGAAAGAAAGAAAGCCAAGAAGAGGAATTTGCTGCAGGAGGGTTTGGCCAGTGCCAGAAATACCCACTGCAAATGTAGAGACGGATGGATGGGATGGATGGAAGCGGCTGGAGCGAAGGAGCCAGCCAAGAGCCAGGCACCCAGTGGACGCCGGGAAGGGGCCGGAGGCGCCGCTGGGAAAGCTGCTTCCCGGCCGGGTTCCCGGCCCTGGACACGGCTCCGCGCGCCGGCTGCGCCCGCGAGCTCCCCATACAAATGAGGTGCTGCTGGAGCGGCCAGCGCCGGCTCCGGCCCCAGCGCCGGCGGCTCCTGCCAGGAGCTCAGATTTATGGGGGAGCCGCTGATACTGCAGCATAAACACCCGGCTCGGGGCGCCGCAGCCCGTCCACGCTGATGCAAAAACCCGCACGGGTCTTTGCAAAAAAAGTAAGAATAAAGATGGAAAGTGCTGTACGGTTTTTCCAAAGGTCTCCTGATAACCTTGTCAGGCCTAATTGTGCCGTAACCGAATCCCTCCCGTGCCGGAGCGGGATGGCAGGAATCAATTGTCAGCAAACAGCACGGATGGATCTAGTGGCTGTGAAAGGGGAGAGCTTGCAAATAATTTATTGAAAACATGCACGGAGGAGAGGGTTCATCTTCATTTCCTAAAAGTAATAAAAATAATAATAATAATAAAAAAGGTTTTCTTGGCTTGCAGGCTAGCAAACAGGAGAGAGGTGGAGAGGTGTGAAGCCGCAGTGAATCATTTAGGAAGCGTGGGTGGGGATCCAGCAGGAAAAAAACGTGATATCCCAGCTGCCAAAAAAGAAATCCCAGTGCACTGATGCACAGCAGTAGGTTTTTGGTTGCAACAACTGAGTTTTGCATCCCTTGGAGACACTTTGGTCAACATTACCAGGGAGGTTGGAAAAATAATCTGGATTTCTGCCCGTGCTGGGGCAGTTTTCCCTGGAAAGGTTCTGGATCCTCACTGATGAGCATCTGCAAAGCTCCTCCGCTCCTGGACTCCGAGCAGTTGGATGCCGCCTCCCTGGGTGCCGCTGAGGACGCACAAACTCGTGTCACTGCTCACTCGTGGCCGGGCAGCCCTGGAGCTGGGCATGGCAGCCATCCCGGAGCTGTTAGCCCGGCCGGAATATTGGCTACGAGAAGCCTCCTTGATCCACTGGAATTTATATGGCAGCTAATGGGGACTGTAAACTGCCGTCACTCAGGATAACTCGATCCATGTTTCTCTGGAGGAAGGGGGGAGTGGGGAGGAAGGTGCCCCGGGATGGACACGAGTTGCTGTACAACAGTTTTAAGGCACTGCTGTCTGCTGGCATATCACAGATAATAAAAATATGTTTTAATTTAACATGCAAGGATACGGTGTCAAAATAAAATGTCACAAGGACAAGTAGAGAACATAAAAAAGTCAGAGCCCATGCTGTGAGCATCAGCTGCACATCATAAAGATACATTAATGGTATATTTCTTTAAAAGAAATTTTCATACTTGGGGGTTTTATGAGAAATAAGAGTTTAAAATATTAAAAGTGGATATTTTCTGATTGGAGGGGGAAAAAAATGCTCGGATTAAGGTGACACGAGCAGCAGGAGGGCGAGCGCAAAGCGCTCCCAGCTCCGGGCCTGGCAGCCGCCGCAGAGCCGGGCTGGGAACGCTCCCCTCCGACCTCTTGCATCCATGCAAGAAAACGGGATTTTTTTTTCCCCCTTTTTTTTTTTTCCCATGGAAACAGAACCAGGCCCTGGGTGACAGATACACAGGCGCAGAGTCACCTTTTGTTGAAAAGCAGCAGGAAAGCCACTTGAAACGGACCCGCTCGTGTCCCGAGGACTGGAACGGCGCTGATGCAAGGGAAGGCGCTTTGCCTGGCCATGAGGGTGCCTGGGGGCGGTTCAGTCCTTCCCGACTTGGCACTTGCCACACGGATACTTGGCAATGCTGGAATGTGATCCGAGTGCGAAGCGCGAGGTGCAGAGAGCCTGGCACGACCGTGGGCCCGTCAGGCTGGGAGCTGCAGCTCCAGGTCATCCCAACCCGCTGCCAATAGGAAGGCAGTTCCCGCCAAATGCAAAGACTAATTGGCAGTCGTTTGGATGCCATAAATATTAATGAAAATTATATTTGCACACTGTAACGGCACCTGGTGCAGGAACAGTGCAGTCGTACAAAAGCAGCAATTATGAGCATCGCTTCTGCTAATCTTTTAGCAGGAACGCCCTTAGAATTTAAAATAAACCAAGAAACCCTCTTCCCTTGCTCTCAGGACCACATAGAGGTACCTGAGCCTGCCTTACGCCGCTGGCGTCGCGGCGAGGCCGGAGGTGCCGCTGCTCCTGCCCGCGCTCCGTAAAGCGTGCCCGCCGTCATTGTGCGGCTCGGAGCCTTGTGTGGTCCATTATATTTTATGCTAGTTTCCTAAACATTCACAGTTAAATAAACTATGATAACACTTCATAAACATTTTTCTAACATGCGGAATGTTTGACATGAATTTCAGCTATTTTAAAACTAATAAACAATTGTCAATCGGACGTTGGATACTAAGCAGAAGCCACGACTGTTCTAAGGGAACATCAAAGGCATAATAAATATCTTATTTTTTTTTCTTTTTCCAAGCTGGGCTTTTGTACTTTTGCATACGAGGCTCTGCAAGAGCGCCAGGGCCACGTGCTACTGCCGGCCACGCTTGGGGACATCGGGTGGGATATACGAAGCATCACCCTTGGGATTGCGCTGAAGAACTTCCCCAGGATTTGGGGAGAAAAAAGCAAGGCGAGCGAGCACTGCCAGCTGCCAGCGCACCTTTTTCCTTCCCAGGTGCCGTGCTAAGCACCTTGCAAAGCTGGTTGCAGCCTCCTGGGTGTTGCAGAGCTCACAGAAACACGTGTTGGGAGCAATATGATGTCAGGGGATGTTTTTTTCTGAGTGTTCCGGATTGGAGAAAAAAAGTGGGAAAAAAAAAAAAAATATATATATATATAAAAAAGGACTAATTTAGAATAGCAGCTCATCCAGCCAGAGTAGCACATCTCCTTCAATCCCTCTGTCCATGGGAAGAGGAAGCTCTTGTGGCACAGAGATCATCTGGCCACGTGCCAGGATGGAGATTCCAGCACCGCAATGGAGCCTCCAGCACCACAACCCTCCTGTCCCCTCTTGCACTGAGTGGGAATGTACATGGGGACAGGGGCAGGACCAGCCACCATCCAGTGCTTTGCATCTGCTCCAGCCCTGCTCCAGCCCCTTCCTGTGGTGTTTTCCCCTCCAGTTTTTCCCAGCGGCAGGAAAAGGCTGGTGAGCCACGGAGGAGCCAGTCTGGCTGCTTTTGGCGCTGGGGCAGATAAGTAAACACTTGCAGCTCTGACATAAATTACTTTAGTCCTTGACAGCAGGACACTGACCAGGGTCGCCTGATAAGGCACAGAAAGCCTTGCACGGCTCTCCGTCCCGCACGGATATTTCACAATAAATGTCACTGGGAAAGAATAGACACTTCTGTAACCATTAGGCAGCTGTGTGTTCCTGTCACCTTGGGAAGCGGCGCTGGCGGCGCTGGCAGCGCTGTCCCAGCCGCAGGAACCAGCTGCTAATCTGCCCGACATCCTTCTTCACGGGGCGGCTGAACGGGGCATCCCCAAAAGCCGGGGGGAGCTGAGGTTCGGAACAGCCCCTGGGCAAACACGTCCCGGCTCAGCCACCTGTGGTCCAGGGGACCAGGGGGAGCCACTGCTGGTGGCTCTTCCCCTCTGCGGCTCTTAGCAGCATCATGGGTCCCCATGCGCATTTCTGCAGCAGAAACCGGGCAGATTTGGGTGCAAATCCCTGCAGCGCTGGCTCTGTCCTGGTAGACAGTTACATCCAGCGAGGCTTTGCCAGCCTGGCTTTTACACTGCGGAATCACCCATGGGCAGCATCAGCCACATCTTCCAGCTCTTCCCGCTCCCTCCACGGCCTGCCGCTCTCCCGCGTGGCCTTCTAGGCAAGGCTCCCTTTTATTCCTGCAGAAATTAGGAAATTGGTGACGGAAGATGCCTGGTTAACGTCCGGCGGGCTGAGGATGCTCATTAAAAAGATAATTCGCCCCTTATCTAGCGCCTCATCTCGGGAGGCGCGCGCTTGCCGCCCGCTCCGCTCGCCCGGCTCGCAGCCTCGCCGGCGGAAAAGGGCCCGCCAAATCCCGCGAGCCGAATCCCTCCTCGCAGCCTGACACTCCATATTTGATTTTGCTCCCCTGTTTGGCCTTTTAATGTGTCTCTGCTTATTTTTATAGGTTTCCCAATCCCCTCCCTGCCCAGATTGTTTATAGTTTTGGAAAGCCTTCTGTTTAGTGCCTGTAATACCCCTGACATCCCCAACGGCAGCTGCCTTACGCTGCCCTCCTCTCTGCTGAGACTTAACCAGGATTTGTTTCAATACGAAACTCTCCAACTGTTTATGAAACCTCCCCCCAATTTATCTGCAAAAGATTTTTCGCCAGTTATAAAATCTCAATCAAAATTCCTCTGGGCGTTTTGCATTCCTCCCCTAGGACCACTAAATCCTATTGCGACCCCCTTGGCTCGCCGCCCACGGAGGAGGCTGCTCTGGTTGCTCCATGTGCCACAGGACCCCGCTGGGCACCATCCCCATCGCATCAAATTCCCTCCTTTTCCAAGCAGGGTGCAGCATTTCCATCCACCCCACGTGGGACGATTGCTCCCTGTGCTTCTTTTTCTAACATTGTCCCACTGCAATTTTTTTCTTTTAAGCTTTTCTGATGCTCTGTTGCAAGCCAGGGCGACTGCTCCGTGTTGTTCCATCCAGTCGCACCTAGTTTTAAGCCTGTAACCTGCTAAATAACTCCCCTTCCACCTTAGTGTTTACATTCTTCAGATACTTTGCACGTCCTGGCTCCTCTGTCCCTTCGCTGGGTTAGACACAGCCCCTTTCATCTCCCGCCGGAGCAGCTTCCCGGCCCGCTCGGAGCCCCCTGGACTCCGTCTCGCCCAAGTCGATACCAGCAGGAATGGCACTTCCCACTAGTGCCAGGACATCTTATATAAATATATATAAATATAATTTTATATATATTATTTTTTCCAGGAATAAGGAAAAAGTATTTTACCTATCCAGGAAAAAAAAGGTCTTTGAAGTTCTGTCCGATGAGCAGCTGTCGGCCTCTATTTACAGGAGGATAAAAACTCCTTAATGGCCTTCTGCATACACAAGGATGTCACGGCAGGATTGTGAATCCTCCGGAGGTTTTTACCCTCGGTGTCATTTGATTATGTATTTACATTAGCTGAGGAATGGCGAGGCTGTAATTGGAGAAGGCAGCTATATAAATGGGGAAAAAAAAAAAATCAGTATTAATTTAATATGTGCTGTTTGCACCAAACTAAGGTTACCCAAATTAAGTAGCCCACCTAATACATGCACATACTTCAAAGAGAAAAATTAAAAGGGACAAAATCAACGGGAAAGGATGAAGAAACGCGGCAGGTCCTGATAAGGCCCTTCTGAGCCGATGTTCCCGGGTTTGAGTGGGAAAAAGGAGACAACGGGAGCGCGAGTCCATGAGGCTGATAGCGGATTTTCCCCCGGCGAGACAGCAAGGCTTTAAAAAAGCCGCGTCGGAGCGTGGGATCATTGGACACCTTCCGATTCCTCTCGCGCTGCCAATCCCGGCCGCGGCGGCCGCCCTCTCCGCGGCGTCTGCCGAGGCCGCTTTGAAAAGCTCCCCATTTATCAGTGCCGGGAGAGGTCCCGCGGAGCCGCTGGAGCCTGCTGCTTGTCAGCAGGGCACCTTATCTCCTCCAAACATTTACTTAACCCTTCGTCTCACGGTGGGAGCTGGGCGGTGGATGGAGAGCGGGTTTGGGGTGACATCTGCACGGTGCTGTCCCCTGTGCTCCCAGACAGGTCACCTTAAGCCTCTACCTCCTTGCAAAGGGTTCCTGCAGCGTCTGGGGAGAGATTTGCTTTTAGGTTCATCCCAGCAGGCGTAGATGCCCGAGGAGCATGATTCGAGTTATTCCTTGAGTTATTCCAAAGCCAGCACCACCCAGAGTGAAGACTTTGGATGCATCTTCCCTGAAAAGCAGCATTTCTTATGGAATGAGGTCTCTTTGGGGAGTGTTTTGCTTTGATGCAGCTAGTGAGCTAGTGTTAGAGGTTTATAGTTCAAAACGGGTCAGACACCTACAACAGGGAAATTTCCTCTTGGGAAACGCATATGGGTCTCTGCACCCCTCATTCCCAGCAAGTCAGGGCCAAAGAGCCTTTTGGCCCTTTCAGCCTTCCCACTGATGGCAGTGAGTTTTGGATCACACCGTGATCCATCCTCAAGTGGTCCAAGAGCAACACGCTGACAAACCTGCAAGCGGGAGCCAGCAGGTATAATGGCACCAAACTAGCGATGCAGCAAGGGAAAAGAAAACAACAAGAGAATGCATCAAAAATGAGGCAGAACAGGCACGTTCTTGTGGCTGTCATCCCAGTTACAAAAAGCCCACAACCAGCTGCTTTAGGAATTACACCAGAGACACGGCTGCCTTTCTGAAGCTGCATTTTAAGTCTTTGTATTAAAACACAAAGCATTGCACTGACATCTCAACAAGCATCAAGAGCTCACGTTTTTCCTGTGAACATAGGCTCCCAGATCACGGCAGTGTTTGCCAACATGACAGCCTCAGGAAATGTGGAATAAAGTCTGCAAAAGACACTCTCTTGTGCTGCAGCAATGCAGGCGGTTTGATGCACCTCTCAGTTCCAGTCTGTATCAAT
Source organism: Nothocercus julius (assembly GCA_013398735.1). Classification (NCBI taxonomy): domain Eukaryota; kingdom Metazoa; phylum Chordata; class Aves; order Tinamiformes; family Tinamidae; genus Nothocercus; species Nothocercus julius. The sequence continues at coordinate 5,554,931 of VZSV01000029.1, forward strand.
GCAATCTCTAAAATGTGGTTTTAACTGACCATCCTTAACCTACTCCCTGAGCAGAGCTGGGACCATGCACTTCCCAGGGAAGCATCTGGGAATGGTGAAGCCTCAGCTTGGGTCCCAACTCCTGTGCATTAGTCTGCACAGGCCAGACCTTTACGGAGCTAGAGGTGCCCCAGCAGAACAGAAAGAAAATGAATCCTGGGGATCCCAAAAGAGCTGTTCTTTGAGGAAGAAAGCAGGGTTTGGACACAGCTTTTACAACATTCATGCTAGAAAAGCTATAGGAATGCGACGTATACTTGGTCAACGTGCCTTGAACTAGAGGACGCTGCCACGTAACTAACAACTCCCATTTCCTCGTGTTTTTATTGAGACTCACTGAGATTGCCAGACATCTGCTGTGCCCCGCTCTAGGGGAGACAGTCCTGGGCAGGAACACACAATCCGCTGTTTCTGCGGAGCGTGGCTGTGCTGCGGGCGAAGGGGCTGTCGCGCTGCCCGCGCTTTGCCCCGGCCGGGTGACCTTCCCGCTCTCCCGGCTCCTGCGGAGGAGAGCCCCGCGTGCTTTGGCACTGCCACCCAGGTGCCTGGCAAAGCTCACTCGACACTGCTGCCCTCCGCTGCGGCCTCCGCTCCGGGAGCGGAGCTTGCCAGCACGCTCGTCCTCCCGCGAGCGGGGAAAGCGTCCCTCCCAAAAATCCGTCGGAAGGGAAGGGAAAGATGCCCCATTCCAGGTGGAAAGAAAGGGCTCTGACAGATCACTTATACACCCTTAAATAGGGTTTGTAAGCTACCCAAAGCACCCTAAGCCACTTCCAGGAAAATGAAACATTCGTCACTTGCACCGGTTATTTCTACAGATTGCATAGGTTGAGCTTAGCTCAACCCTCCACGCCAAGGCCGCCAGGTGCAGAGCGCTCACCCCTTCTGCCACAGCCTTGCCCAGAGGAGGAGGAGCATTTCTGCCACGGTCACAATGCCAGCCGAAGGAGCCATCGGCTGCATAGGCACCCCAAGAGGAACTCTTGTCACTGAGCCTGGGACAGCACTGGAGTTACCCTGGGTTATCCCGTTTGGAGATAAACAGCTACAGGCGCAGCCAAACAAGGAGCTCATGACAACAGTCCCAGGTAAATTTTCACCAAGAGGCACCTGTGAGGGTTGGGGACCAGCCTTTGTGAGAAGGATCTGCCACGGGAAGGGAACGGGATGTTTGGGCCGTGACTTCTCCCTGGCAGGATAGTGGGTAGACCCTTGGACCCTTCGAGTGGGCTCCTGGTTGTCACTGCTTCCATATGGTTGCGCTAGTCCTGGTCCCACTACCAATGCATCAGAAAAGTGTCACACAACCTTTCCTCTATGCTGGCCACCTTGCCAGCATCACCGTCTGGGACAGCAATCAAGACCTGCATCTACAAAATTTACTTCCTTTGGATCAGTTTATGCACTTGAAGTACTACCATGGCAAGGGATGCTGGCATCTGCAGCTGAGGACAGAACTTCTGCTCACTGCAGGGTAAAGGAGGTGCAGAATGAATATTTTATTCACAGACAGTCATTTTTTCAGTCATCGTCACTTCAGTGAAGTGATTCCAATTTACAGGGAATTTAGTTTGAGGGCTATAAAAAACATTTCACATGCTTGCACTTTCATTAGCTTAACATTTTTCCAGATATGCTTACTGGTCTTTACTCACGTTGCTCCTTTACCCATCACAATCTTCTTTTAGGCGTAACGTTGTTATCTATTATTTCAATCCCAAAATGGTGAGGGAGTGCTACATGGAAAAAAAAATAATCATGGGAAATAGGCCTAGCAAATGTGAGTTAAGAAGAGATAGGAAGGAGCCAGGGTCTGTCAGCTCCCCGGGGCCCTGCAGGATGCCAGCGAGTGACAGACAGCATTTCCCAAGTATCAGACAAGGCCAAACAAATTTCTTGATAAACTAATTAAGTAAATGTGTTGAAGCAATGTGATTGTGATTGGGTCCTTGCTCCCCTCCCTGCAGGCGCTGGGCTGCTGAGCTCCTCCTGCTTTGCAAGGAATGTGTCACTGGGAATATAAACCATCTTTTGAGGAGAAGGGGACCAAATAGAGCGATGAGTCTTGTTTGTAGACAGGGACTCAGGGGGTGCCCTGAGCTCCTTTCTGTGTCCGCTCCATCCAGTGCCATACGCATGGCCCCCAACCAGGGCAGGAGGAAATATTCGCATGCTGCGGGAATTTGCGGAAAGGAGGATTGCATCCTATCCTGGCAACGGCCACCTCTGCCCCTTCTGCTCCTGCTCGGTCCTGCTCTGCCCTCCAAACACAACACACAGGCCACGTGTGCCCCGAGCAGACGCGACAACCTGGACTTGACCCCCGCGGTTCTGGCTCCATCCAGTCTTCCTGAGCGCTTGGAGCAGCAGGAACCTCTGTCATCGGCAGTGATGGATGGGTTCAGTGGGAGAGAGGCCTTCAGACAAAAAGTCTCGCAAACACAGCGACAGGCAATAATAATAATAATAATAAAAGCCCCTGAGCACTGCTTGCTCTGAGCGGAGCTGGGTTAGGTCCTGCTCACATTGAGCTGTCCCTCCCGGGGACCATCTGGTTATCGCTGTCCTCTTAGCTGGGGTTGCGTACGGGATGCTTGTCTCTTGTCCAGGTGTAGGCTGGAGTTCAGACTTTCCAGTGCTTCAGTCTAGTCACCAATAGCTAGAAATAAAACAAAAAACAGCCTAAGTTTCTGCGATGCACCATGTGTGGAGTGGAGGTGCTGCCCTTCCACGTGGAGGGACTGCTGCTGTATCTGGAACCAAGCGGTCAGACCAGGGTGGCTGGTTTGACCCACACTATTTCATCGGACTGTGCGCTGTCAGGACGGCTCCTGGGCAAGATCCTCCTCTTCAGAACCATGCTGCCCTCAAGATGTCACTGAACGTGAGGAGCCTGAGCATTCCTGCCCAAGCCTAGGCACCCCGACTCTTTCATGGCATTTCAGCACTGGAACTCTATTCATTTTTTAGGACTACTCTTTCTTTTATTTACATACCTAGCACAGAAGGCATGCCCTGAAAGTCGTCTGAACTTGCGTCACCAGTAACCTGTGGGTGTGGATTGGGGGAATATTACATTAAAAGGACAAGTCACAGACCCAGTTCATCTGTCTCTGCTGAGATAGGTACTAAAGAGGGAAGAGCCATAGGAGAATACATACACTCTTTAAAGAGGTTCTTGCATGGAGCTCAGACCTCCGATCTTTGGATTACACTGCAATTCCTATGGCCTTTTGTCCTATCAGACAGTGGTTATATTGGAAGTGAAGAGCTTTGCTCTTGCCCAGAGGAGTTGCCTGATGAGAGCAGGGGAACATGGAGCAGGGAGGTGACACGAGACCAGTATAGTCATTACCAGAGCCCTTTGCCCTGCCAGCCCCTGTGGCAATCGCTGCCTCCTCAAGCACACCGTGTAGCACCAGCCCTTCCTGCTGCTCGTGCTGGAAAAGTCATCCCATGTTTTGCCTCCTTCCTCTATGAAGAAACATCCAGTCTTGCTCCACCACCAACACAGCAAAGGCAGACACACTGTGCAAACAGTTTCCTTCGAGCACAGTGACCAAGAAGATGGGTAAGTCCTCTGGAAATACTTACAAGGACCAAGGAATAGGGGTTCTTGAAAGACAGAGACTAGATGTACTTTGAACTCTTGCCCTTTTTGCCTCTGCCCATTACTTCACCTGGTACTTTATGATGGGTTATGCTAACATACATGAAATTTAATTTCCGGTTATTAACCCGCATAAGGGTATTGCTGTTTTCACAGAAATTACATTGCTTCCAATTAGTGCTGCCCTTTGGTTTATGATGTGTTGTTTTTCTTGAAAACCTTTGAACCAGGTTATCCACCAACTGAAAGGCATTCTGGGGCTGCCGAGAACATTAACTCTTTCGAGCAGATACCTGCTCTTCCATTTGTAAGCATTGTGCTGTTGCAAAGGAAGGGCAAGTCGGGAAACACTAGCCAGTTCTTGGCTTTTTGTTTGGTTTTCTCAATATAATTTTTTTGTGCCTTCCTGTTTTTGTCATCCCATTTTTCAGCTTCGCCAAGGGAGATGTCCTCCTTTCTTTCGCCATTACAGGATGGGCATGAGGAAGGAAGGGCAGTTGCCTTCCCAAGTCAGTCAATCTGCTCCTACTAAGGGAGGGGAGGGGAAAAAAAAGTATTCTGGTCAACTTTGTCTAATACCTTGGTAAAACTTGCACGGAAGAGGTTGTCCGAGATGATCCAAGAGCTGGAAACCCCTTTGACCCCAGGCTATGACTAGAGGCTAAATGGAAAAAACTGATGGATCCAAGAAAGCCACCCACCAGCACCTCTTTTATCCAAGCTCTTGGATTTCCTCCAGGATGTTCTTTCTTTCCCTGCTAGAAGAAGGTGCATGGGTGGCATGAGGGGTAATTTTGCACTCTTCAGATATTTCCTGAGTCAGTGTTAATCTTACAGCCCCCGTGAGCATTGGAACAGACTGCCCAGAGAGGTTGTAGAGTCTCCTCCTCTCAAGATCTTCAACATCTGCCTGGATGCAACGCTATGCCACACGCTTTAGGTGTCCCTGCTTGAGCAGGGGGTTGGACTAGATCTCTAGAGGTCCCTTCCAACCTCAACTATTCTGTGATTCTGTGATGTTGCCCCATGCACATACATGTGTTTCCTGCTGGGAATTTGAGGATAGGGATATGGTAAAGCCACTTCATCCTCATGCTCCAGGAAGGCACAGAGGTCTTATGCCTTTTCAAACCTACCTTTGAACTCTTGGATTTCCAAGGTGTAGAGAAGTTCAATATCTTTAATTTCTACCCATATCAAATGAATTAAACAGCATTTTTAAGGTCTTTCCATCTTAGGTAGGTCATGGTCTGCATGGATTTCACTGCTATTCAGGAGAATCTTACCATTTTTCAGATGCAAACCCAAGACATGATCTACATCCCATACAAACATAAGTGAATATAGTCCATGCCCATGCTTGCTCCCTGTGGAAGTGGGTGCCTAGTTTTCATCCCATCTGAATGGTCTTATTTAATCTATTATGGGTTACAGCTTCTCCTGAAGTCTGGTCTACAAAGAAACAAACCTGAGATCCTAAGCAGTAAATACATTGCATTTATGTTTTCAGCATGGCCATATATCTGCAAGGACATGCAGAAAGAAAAATGGCTGCAGACTTGGTGGGTTTGTGGACATTTATTGGAAAAAGCAGCCAGGGAACAATCAATGTAATTGCTCTGGGCCAACGTACATGTTTCTAATGAGTCTTGTTGCAGAGGGACACACTCAGTGTGTCCGCATTATTTACACAGGACACCACTATCAGTAAAAGGCCTTATTATCTACTCTATATTTGTTTCTATATCTTTCAGTTTAGCAACTCTCAAATTCAGTGCTTTTTTTTTTTTTTTTTTTATAGCTTGTTTCCTCTTTAGTGATATTATCATGGAGCCAATAAAAACGCTTTCCTTCCACATCTGGTCAAGGAAAGATTTTGCTGGGTACACAAGTCATATTTCTGAAAATGCCTCCGAGTGAATATAAAAAGCTGTTGGAAGCAATTGAGTTTACTGTTGCCTTATGTACTGTCATTAATTAGGAAATAAAGCAAACAGCAGTTTATATCACTTGTAATCAAAATGTTACTGTCTTAATGCAAAGCCTTCCAAGTGCTGAGCCTGAAAACAGACTCTCCCTTTCCATAGAAAAGGGCAGAAAAAGGATGTGAAGCTTCTGGTTTAAAGACCATGGCCCAGACCTTCAGCATGAAATGGGCTGCTGTGCTGCAAAGCAAGAGGAGAGCAGCCAGCCCAAACGTGCAGCAAATGTGGTAACGGCATGCAGAGGCTACCCAAGTAACCCAACAGTCACTGTGATTTGTTCCACCACTGCAGTATCACAGTAACTCTGATAGCAAGCCAAAATGCAGCCCATAGTTTGGCTTCCATCCCTGGGTATCAAAACTCAATGGTTTTGGCAATGATTTCTTGTCTCTGCTTAGGTTACTTTGACCTTTTTACCCCCAAATACTGTTTCCAGAGAATTTAGAGTTTTCCTGATCTCTTTTCCCTTCTGCAAAAAGCGAACTTTCACAACTTTGAACAAGATATTGACTTTTTTAGAAATATAAGTAGTACAAAAAAAAGCAAACAAAATATTAGAAAAAGAAAAAAGAAAAGGAAAAAAGCATTTAATCAGCAACCTCTATTTTCGCAACCTTTAGCATTAGGTGCCTTTGTCAGTTCCATTAAGACCATATCTGCGCTTTCCGGTGCTTGAATACCTCTATATATTTGGCTCCATATGAACAAACTGGGGGAGCAAACATATTAGTAGATCATTTGCCATGTACATGATTCAGATACCCAGACATGTACAAAACCCAGGCAGGGATTAACCAAGTCTGACAGCACTGATGTGACTCCAGTTTTGTGTATGTATAAGCGATAATGAACCAAAGGCCCTGTTTGCCTTCAAATAACACATAAAATGATTAATTATATGGAGAGGCATGAGTAATAATCACAATATTATATGCTCTACCATAATGGAACGCTGTTCTCCTCTTGCTTTGTTCCTCTAATCTTGGAGAAGCAAATATCCACAGGGTGTTGCCAATAGAGCTGGAAAGAAATTGCAATTGCTTACAGTTTATAAGCAGCATTTCTTTTTCCATTGTGTTTTTATACTGCTGGAACACACAGAAAATCTCTTTAGAAAATGCACATTGTTGCTAAAGGATTGAAAGGATCTGCAAGGGGGAAAAAAAAAAAAAAAAGAAAAAAAGGAAAGGTCTCTGCTTGCACAGTACAGACTAACATGGTCCCATTAAATTCAGTAGCAAAATTTTCTTCTCTCCAGGGTTGGTTCCTAACACAACATTTTTGTTGTTGAGATATTGCTTGGTAAGGATCAAATACTTTCTTATGGAGATGCATTAAAAAGAGACAGCCACTCAGACCCCTTTTTAGTGTTTATCCATCTACTTCTGCTGCAAGGTGAAACATCTCTTTTGCTCTTCTCTTCTGCTCTTTTGACTATTTACCAAAGCAGTTGATGCAAACAACTTCCAGCAGCGCTCCAATGCTTTGAACTGCTTCCCGGGAGCGCCGCAGCCGCCTCCAGAAAGGCGCCAGCCCTTCGGTAATGGAGTTTCCACCCTTGGCACAGTGCGCACGGTGAGACCCAGGCACGGAAACCAAACAGCAAGCGAACCTCATTTACGCAGCCTTGGGGATAAGCAAATGCTGCTATTTAATCCTGCCTGAGTAACTGAGCACAGGTGACACCCAAGGCTCAGCAGAGCAGGCACAATCCAGGATAACCCTCCTGTGCTCCTGGCTCAGACCCAGGATCTTGCCCCGCTGGAGTCGGCAGAGGGAGCAGCGCACCCGGCTTGCTCACGCTCCGAGTCCGGCACCAGCAAAGGGGGAAGGCAGGAGCCGTCCTGCTCTGCCCTGTGTGATGAACCCAAGCAGACACAGGCTCCTTGCAACCTGCTTTTGCACGCAGAGCCCTGTCCCCCTCCCTGCTCCCCAACAGCAGCACACAGGAGAGGGGGCAGGTCCCCCCAACAGCCCCTTCCTATGCAATAGGATCACCCCATTTGCCCCTTGCAGGGCTCTGCAACCAAAATAGTGACACTTATTTTTTTCTTTTGAGCAGCTAAACCCATTTTTTTTTTTTCTGTAAGGACTATATATAACATTTCCATCCTCTCAAGTTTAAAAATATTATAGGCAAATTCCTGTCTTCAGGCTATTTTTAGTCGCCATTGTCCACTTTGACATTTTGCTGTATAGCACCCTGTTGGGTTTTGAGGAGGCAGCAGAGGTTTCGAAGGGATTTTCAGGTGGAAGTGACCACAGAACATGAGCTGAGATGCATATTTGTGTCTTAATGGATGAGTTAGAGAACAGCTCAGGGGAGGCCGTGCACTTCCTTAAGTACCATATTATCTTCTCCCTTCAGCTCCCTTGGATTTGGCAGGATTGAGGCAGTTTCACCACCTGCATGGAAAGTGGGTCTGGGTGACAGAGGCCACAGGAAGAGTCCCCCAACTCAGTGCTGCTCTTGTGTCAGCTCCATTACTTCCCACCTGGGATGACTCCCACATCTCCTTCTCCAGATAAGCCTTGGCTTGGGAGTGCTCTCTGCAAGGGAGCCACATTATTGAAGTAGGAGCAGCATCCCTTTGGCTAGCTCTGCTCACACCTTTCCGTTCCCCAAGGTCAATACGAGCTGGAAACTTGTATCTAGGGTTCAATATGGGCCTGTTCGTTCATTCAGGTAAGTGCATTTCCCCTGGGAACTCTTGGTCCAGCTCTGCCTTTGAAGCGCCTCATGCGGACACTTGCTCAACAGTAAACAGAGATTGGGATATCCCTTGGGGCTGTGTTGAGCTCTTGCTTGTGTCAGTAGGACCTGAGCATTAACAGCAAAACATAAGACTTTTAGTCTACTCCAGAAATACTACCTGTTGAAGGGTTAAATTAACAATATTACATTATTGTAGTAACATCAGAAACATGGTCAGGCAGCTCTCCCAGTTAGCATCAGCCTTTCCTCCAACACTCGACTGCTCCACGACACGCTGTTCCCATTCCAGGCTTCCCACCAGGTGCCCTTCCTTCCTCCATGGCCTCCAAAGGGCCCCATGCCACACGACCACACTCATTCCCAAGGAGCTGCCCTGGCATTAGGGCGCATGTTCCTGTGGCTGCCTTCTGCAAAGCTGGAGCCTGATGCAGAAGGGAAAATATTCCCTTCACTTGACATACCTATACATTAAAACAGACTTGCATGGGGAAAAAACTTCTCCCGTTATCAGTGTGACATTGTGGAGGCTAATGATCATAATCCAATATTAGCCTGTGATAGGGATCTGGCTGTTTGCACAGCCCGTGCTAAAGGAGAGCCTAGACCTTGGGGGTGACCTCCTCTCTGCTCGCCCAGGTCTCCCTTTAGCAGCAACATAACCCCAGCGTGTCCCTGCTCACACGGGTACTTTGACTTTGGAAGGGGAGAGGGACTTTGGGGACACCTTCTCCTCTCCTCACAACGAGCCAGGTGACTTTCCCTGTGCCCAGGCAGGCCACAGGTAGAACTAGGAACAGACCTGTGTCCTTGAGGTCTCACATTGCTCCAAGCCAAGGCAGAATGGCACTTGGACGTGTCCTTCCAAACATGGCATTTAATCAAGTCACTTTCAGTCAGCAGAGTAGTTTTAAGTCGCTTGACTTCTGTGATCCAAACCCCATCCTGAGCTAAGGAAATCACAGGCTCCTTTTTAAAGTAAAGAAAGAGATGTAACAACATGAAACTGGAAGCTGAACTGCCAAGGAAGAGAATTCCTGTATTTCAAGACTAGTAATAGGAAATCATAACTGAATTGGAATAAACCAGAATAGATTTGCGCTGGTGGGAATGTTTTTTCCCCTTATAATTCCCTCAGGAAAGTGGCTACACACCCTTCCCGGAGCCAGGGCTCCAGGGTGCAGGTTACAGATCAGTCCTTTGCTCAAAGGTTATTGTGTAAAGCAGGATTTGGCCCAAGGCCCTGCTTCTGGACACAGATGTCAGAAGAAGGTGGCTTTTAGTAGTCACTCTCTCCTATGGCCATGGCATGACTTTGTTGTCCGAGCTGAGGAAGACCATGGAGCTGAGGAGACCAGCAGCTTTAACATCCCACCGGGATCCAAGAGAGTAAGCACTGGCCTCACATCTCCCATCAATCAACCCCAGCCAACATGACCCAGAGGCACTCTGAAACCTTTCCTCTTTTCACAAATCAAGCAATACTTCGAAATGTTGTATTTGGACATGAACCTGAGAAGCCCAGTGCCAAATGATGAACTTGTAGCCATTAAAGCTATACGTTTTGCAGGGGAGGGAGGCTGCAGCCAAGTCATTTGGCTGAGGCCGGCAGCTCAAGTAGAGCAGCCCAGCTGCCCTGGCACAGGCAGGACAAAAGCCAAACTGGCCACATGTGCCTTTTAATATTTATCATCCTATAATCTCCTTGGCTCAAGTAAGGACATTTAGCATGTCAATCATATTCCCATTACTGTAGCAATTCAGGGGAATGCAGGGAAATAAGACACTGCAAGGAACCCTCTTAACCAAAAGGGGAGGAGAGGGGCTGGGCAATGTGAGTTCACTGGAGTATTGGTTTATTTCATCTAAGGCAAATTTAATCATATTGAGAAACCATTTAAAAAATCATCTCAGGTGCTGAAACACCGCAAAAACAAGCATAACTGTGAACAGAGCTCAGTTTTATCCCTAAACCAGGTATCAGTTTTGCCAAATGACAAAATGTAGGAAGGAATAAACACGACAAAACAGTCCTGTGGACCCAGCCACACCTATACAACCCCTGCCCCATCTCAAAGGCCTAAAGGGGACACACACAGAGCACATTGTCAAGGGCCACTCTGAAGCCATGGGTGGGGGGACTGAAATTTCTCTGTCACATGTAAAGCAGGGAAACAGCAGCTGCAACACAGCTGTATTTCCTGAGCACAGCCCGGATGCAAGTGGAGCATTTGCTCACCTGTATTCCAGAAACACAGCTGGGTTTCTGGGAAGGACCCTGCTGAGCCTTGCAGCCTGTCCTGCAAATGCTGTATCCATACAGGCACGTTCCTTAGCAGGCAGGGCTAATCCCGTGTCCAGGGACACTTCTCCCAGCCCTAAGAGCTAAACCAAATATTAAAGGTGTGCACGGCAGTGCTTAGATGATGCTAGAGCCCCCCAGACTGCTTTATACCTGCTGTAGCTCTGCCCATACTGCATGTTAACTGTATAAAACAGCAGCCTGGGCTGCAGCATTTACCCACACGCACTCTCGTGTGGCTTTGGTGAGCAATCAGGTAAAACTCCCATGCACTCTGCTCCTTCCTGCTTTGATTTCTCCTTTATCTGCCCCCGGACAAGATCAACAGGCTACGCACAGAAGCCCATCCGGAGGAGAGGCAGCACAGCCGCTTTGAGCAGCACCACGTCCTACTCCTGCCCCAGGTCCTGAGGACACAGCACCAGTCCCTGCCTTGCAAACATCCCTGCTGGGGACCTTGGCCAGAGCCCCATACAAGGCCACTGAGAGCGTCAGTTTATAACAGAGACATGGAGATGCTACTCCGTGCTATGGAGAGGCTCTTTACATCATAAATTGTATTTAAAGGCTCTTTCAAGACGACAAGCAAATTTAAGAGGGCAGTTAGCTTCTGGCACTTAGACACATAACTTTATTTGAGTATTCAATTTCCTCCTTCATTCATAAAGTAAACACGAGAGTTATCTGAAAGTGACTGTATACTTATGCAGTGTTTTCTTAAAAGAGTCAATGGGAGCAAGGCGACATAAAATGCTCCAGAGAGCATGACACAGGAAAACACAAGCCTTTAAATTATGCACATTCAGGAAACAGTTGAATTCAACATTTTAGATGGAAAGGTTAAAATGTTTGTGCTGAATTGTATTAAATCTTTCACCAGTAAATCCTGTAGGAAGCAGAGCATTTGAAGGAGCCTACTTATTCCCAGTGTCTAAGAAAGACTCCCAGAGTTTCAAAGGAAAACGCCCATTAATCTGCCTGGACAAGTGCAATCTAATAAAAGCTGTTGTTAAATTAAGGCAGCTTTATTATTAAGTGTTTTCCAAATTTAGTCTCTTCCCCCCACTGCCACATCCCCCCCAAATCCCTTTTGGCGATGAAATGAAGACCTTTGTTGCCTTTTAACCCAGAATGATTTGGGGGGAGGAAAGTACTGTGCAGATTGGAAGACCATCAATTAGGAATAGCTTATTTTGCTACACATATGACTTTCCAGGAGGTAAGTTAAGAGTTATTTTGTGTACCGATGAGGTCTTGTTTTGAGCATTCACTTTTGTGACATGAATATCCTACTGAACATGAAGCCCATCGCCTGGAAGCTCTTCAGAAGGGCAGAAGCCGGGAGGAATTCTGCTTCAGGCGTGAGCAAGGAGGAGAGCACAGCACTACTGGAGATGGTCAAGGCCTGCTTGCCAGGCTCAGGTCTGCTCCAGGAAAGCACTGAGAGACGCAAACCCCTCAGCTGGAGTCGCTTGGGCAACTCCTGACTTGCACCACTAAGACTCCCACTGAAGAACAGCACCTGCTTTTCTCAAAAATGACAATCCAAGCCCTGCTTTTTAGATCATTTTTGCTCATATGGCACAAAGGCCATTAGTACAGAGCCATTTCTGCTGCCACCCTGTTCTTGGAGAGAGCTTCTTGGCCTTATATCTCAGCTCCATCACCAATAAAACATGACCATGACAGACGACCATCTCTACAAGGATGACACCAGAATGAGGAGTAGCTGGGGAAGACCTAACCTGAAAGCCCTTGAAGAATAAAAGTTTCCCCAGTGTTTCACAGCTTAGATTTGCCAAGCTTCCTTGTTGTCTTTGGATTTCTGTGTATTTTTACGTTTATACTCAGCAGCGCTGAATACAACACTTCTAAGCTATAATACAGAGCAGACTTAGCTGAAATATCAATGCTCATTTTCATCCCAAGCCATTTAACATTTGTGGATTTCTTATAGATCTTTTCCAAGGCTGTCAAATTTGACTTTTGAACAAAACTCCGGTTATACTGAATATGCCTGAATACCTGACTTTACAGCCCTGCAGAAGGAAAGCATCCAAACCAAACTGCCAAACATGTATCTAGACATTTAATTCTTTGCATCTTGTCTGGAGAAGGAAGGACTAATCAGCTGGCAGAAGGACTGTCTATTCACAGGCTCTCTCCAAATTATAACTGAATTCAAACTCAGTGTCTATTGAGGACTGAAAGCATCTAGAGCTTGCGACCTTCAGCTTTTTCAATAATTTGGCACTTCTGGAGTCTGGAGACCCTGAGAATCAGAAGCATTGAAGCATCTAAGCTTTTCTGTGGTCACTCAGACCAGGCCAGGAAGGGAAACTCTCAGCTTTCTTGCAAAACAAACTAAAAGCAAAACAAACCACTTTTCCTGGTGAGACTTTCATTCAATTCTGCAGACTCAGGAAGCTCGTGAGATAAGCGCCAACCTGAGGCTGTACTCCGAGCTGGCTGGAGCTCACACCAAAGCCGGTAATTAACAGGAATGTAGCACGCTTAATGAATTTCAGCACATTTGGGCCACTGATTCAGTGTGGAAAATAACCTAAACATTGGTGGTGTTTTCTGCAGCTCAGTTGTTACCTCAAAAAAAGGCATCAGTGATAAAAAGCATGCCAGCCTCACTAAAAGCCTTCTAAGGAAATCCCCCAATTTTTAATGGGAATAGGACTAGGAAGCCATGAGTCCCCCTTGACATCTTCTTGCCTCTAGTTTCAGATGGGAAATTCAGTAGGAAATTCAGAAGCACTGGTTAACAAAGTTTAAAAGCCTCAAATTTCAAATCAGATTCTAGTTTTGCTTAGACTTGGTTTCTGATGGAGCGATAAGAAGGTTCTTATTTTATCCATATCATTTTCCTAATAATTATGAAATGATCCCTAGCCCAGTTTTCTTTTTATAACTAAATTCAGATTTATTTTTTTAAAAGCAAAATACAGCTTTTTAAACCGGAAAACACAGATACTGTTGTGGCTTTATTTTTTGGTTTTTGCCTCTTGCAAATACAAGATGACTTGGTTGCCATTTACTGAGACTGACTTGGAAAAAAACACACAAAAGAAGGTGTCCCCTGTGACCTTGCTTAGCATGCTCCAGATGTAGCTGATTTTTGTGGTTATGTTACAAGCCCCTTTGACACAGCTGCAACTGAAATGATTGGTGTTGCAAGAACTAAGCCAAAAAGGAAAAAGCAAGCCAGAAAAGGAAAAGCCAAGAGGTATCTTCATTTCAGAGCAACCACAGACTTCCAAAAGTTGAAGAAAATCAATATACACAACTAGATTTATGCTCTCAGCCATGAGATTTGAGGTGATGGGGCAGATGTGGTTCTCCTCTTTCCTAGGAAGTCTCCTGGGACCAGGGTGGGAAGAATCAGCCTTCAAGGATAGGTTTATTGCCATTAGCTCTGCAAAAGTAAAGCTGGCTCTGAAACATGGGTGCCATGGGCTGTCCACAAGCCAACACCACAGAAAGAAAAGCAACTTGGGTGTGAATTCTGCATCTTTACCTAAAGACAAAAGCACACACAGCAATGTCAAAGTCAATAACCTCAGGGCAGAGCCCATCCAAGACAGAGCACTTATTAAAACTTGCCACTCGGAAATGACTTATCCATTATTAATATTCTAAATTGCAAAATCCTTTCTAATCATGTTTTAATACAAGGCAGAGCTCCATGGTTTAAAAGCAAAGCTTGAGCCACTGCCAATCCCTTGTGGGCAGGGAGCAAAGTCTGCCACAGGAATACTGATGAGTGACTTTTCTGGGACTCAAAGATGCTTCTGGCATCTCATAAGGCACAGGAGGGATCTGCTCGCAGACACATCACCAGTTTGAGGCATGAGGTGGACCACCACTGCAGCCAGCAGTGCTGCTAAGATCAGTGAGCTTTGGGCTCCTGGTGCCTGGGATAAACGTGGTTATGGAAGAACAGCTGGAAGTCTCAGACACAGGCTGTGTTCGCCTATGAAATGGTCCCCTAGGAAGTGACCCATGCCCAGGATATATGAAGCCACCACCAAGGTCTCTGCCATTTGGCTAGCAGTGCTGTTTGCTCTGGCCCCTTCTATGAGATAAATGGAGAAGAGCTGTCCAAGCCATCAGCTTTTTCTGCCGCAATTCTTGCAGCCAAAGCCCTGTCTTTATCATTTACTCCAGCAAGAGGAAGGTGATGGTAACATATTCAGCCACATCCCAGTCAATTCCAGATTGACCTGGGACGCCTGCCTCATCATTATACACTCTGTTGTGTATGTATATAACATAGGAGGGTGATATAATGGTTTTAAATGCTGTAGGAGAGCAGAAAGAACAAGGTTACACCATTCCTGGCAAATTCATGCAGTAAGGCTGAGAGAAATACTATAGTATTTCCTGAACGCTCATGATAACCAGCAGCCCAGCATGGAAACCCTCCACCCTGCTTGGTGTGGAGTTATTCACTGGAGAGGAAGGATGGAAAAGCTGGGCTCGGGGGTGGCATTCGCCCCACGATCCGGCAACGACAACCCAGCCCCTGCACTCCCCATCCGCAGCGCCAGCCCCACAGCGCAGCTCTCCCCCAAAGCAAACAAAGGTGGATCTGAATAAACGGCCTCCCCCAAAGGCCACTTTATGGTGCCCTTTGAGCACCGGTTTCCCTATTTAATGTTTGCGCTTGCAGATCACTACATACACACACAGTGTCTATTATAGCCCCCATCGCACTCGGGGTAAATGATTAACACCGCGGATTCCACCTTGCCACTCACCTTAGCCCTTCTGCTCTCGCACCCGGGGAGAAGGTTCCTTCCCCATCACCATTTCCCTGCTCCGTAAGGACATATCACTGCAAGGCGCTTAAGCACAGCTCTGCAGCGAGATGTTACAGCGGGCTCCTGTGGCTAAACGCCTGTCGTTCCCATTCATTTCATGAGCGGGAGCCATTCATTTTTATTGCGAGCAGATGGGAAGAATGATACCAACACCTGAAATAACAGTAACCTCGGGGTCCCGCTCTGTTTCCCACCCACCTCCCCTGGCTCCGGCTCCGCATCTCCAGCCGTCCCACAGAGAAGGGCCCTCACCCCATAGCAGGGCCTAACATAAGCTCAGGTGAGAAGGGACAGAAGTTTCCACCTGTTTTTAAGCCACTTTTATTTATTTGGAAAAAAAAGTGCCCTTGCTTTTTCTTTCTATTCATCCTTTCCTCCAAGTGCATTTTTATGTTTTACCCATTACTGAGATGCTTTTGTAGGCACAAGATAACTAGTCTTTTCACCCTAATCAAGGCAGGCTCTACTACTTTATTTAGAAAATTGCTACTTTCTCCTGTTCGTTCTTCTGGATCATCAGGAATCATAAACAACATCCTGGTAACATGGTTAGAGATTTATTTAGGAGAAAGATTCAGCACTGATACCTTGCAACAGCTGTGAAATTGGCCCTTCAGGCACCACAGGCCAATTTTTAAACCCCTCAATAGTCTAAATTTGCTCCTGGCCACGTTTAATGGTGTTATGGAAATGCAGGTTATAACATCTTTCCTTAGATTCCAATACTAATGCATTTCCTAGTGACATTAGAAAAGGCTTGCACAAACACACAGGCCACTTAAGTGCTAACAGCCCCAGTGATATTGGAGCACTGTGGATAAATCAGATTTTTGTCAAGTTTGAGCATACGAAGAGGCTGCCACTTTCCACATGCACAGCACTGGGGCACGTTAACTAGGTGGGATCACTC
This sequence comes from Nothocercus julius, assembly GCA_013398735.1. Taxonomy (NCBI): domain Eukaryota; kingdom Metazoa; phylum Chordata; class Aves; order Tinamiformes; family Tinamidae; genus Nothocercus; species Nothocercus julius. The sequence continues at coordinate 5,571,322 of VZSV01000029.1, forward strand.
TTGGGCAGAAGTTGCACTAAAACCTGAGTTTTCAAATAAGACAGTAGGACGCATACTCTTTAGCAAGAGCCTTTTTGTATGTGCTATTTCTAGCAAACCTTCTGCTTGAGGAGGAGCTTCCTTGTAATAAAAGGCCTTTGCAGAAGGTGTTAGCCCTCATTAGATTTGGTGCAATTCAATGCAAATTTGTGCTGAACAAGAGAGGCTCCTGGAAACACCACCTCCTTCCAAGAGCTGCCACAAAGGCTCCTCCAAGAAAGCCCCTCTGATGGGATGAAAGGAATAATGTTGTTTGCTGTCTTCTCCCGTGCATACAATGACAAGATTGAATATTCAGCTTGGGTTTAGCTGCTGTTGAAATAAATAGTTTGGATGCTGCAGCAGCTCGTTGCTTTAGAGAGCAACACAGGCCATTTTCCCCACTAGCTGGTAACCAGCTGATTAATAAAAGCATGAAAAAGGAGCAGAGAGCCAGGGGCGCAGGCCCTGGGGAGCAGAGACCCAGCAGCTCTGGGCAGCACAAGGGAGCCCTTATTGGAAGTGAGGAGCGTGTGGCTGATGTTAACCTGGAACAGAGAGGGTACAGAAAATATTCAGGCTGCCCCGAGACCCCAGGCAAGCTGCCAACAGGAAGAAGAAATGAGAAGTGGCACTAGATGTGCTTCTCTACCATAATATATAAATAATACATAAATAATATAAAAATATAAGTAACAAACCACCCCCAAAGCTATTCAAAACAAGATAGAGGAAACAGAACCCACTTCAGGTCACATACCTGGCTCATAATCACACATCCACCAGGTCCCAGGAAAGGCATTTTGGAACCAGGCATCACCCTACAGCAACAAAAATATAAACTGGCCAAACCCTAGGAACAAGGAGGGAAGATGCTGTGCACCCAACCTCTTATAGCATCCTGGGCGAGCGCCTCAGCCAGCAGAAATCACCCTGACCGTGGCCAGCTGTGCACAACTGCACCTGGGCACGTCGAGTGCGTCCTCGTCCCTACAGCCCGAGCAGGGGAAGAGCAAGTGGAGTTAAATATATCAAATAGCTGAGAGATATTGTGGGGAGAGCCTGGCTTGAAGCCCCATCGCCACACAAGTTGCGCTGGTGGCTTCTGTGCACAGAGCAGAAAACCAAAGGTCTCTGTGGTCTGCTGCAAAAGTGACACCCCATTAGAGGGTCGGGGGCTCCCAGCAGAACTCAAACCACAACTTTTCTTCTTTTTCTTTCCCCTGGAGAAATAAAAAAGAAGCAAACTTTTTTTTTTTTTTATTATTGGAAAACAATAACGTGTTAGCAAAGATTTTATTGTGCTATTAATATGCCCATAAACAAGAACAACGTGAGTTTATAGGCTCAAGTGCTTCATTACTCAGTTGCTGACTTGGTAAAAATCGCCGTGGCATCAGTATAAAGTGCAGCGTGGAAGAGATCATTGCAGTCCTGTTGTAAAATCATCTGGGCAGGTGACCTTTGATCAAAGGCAATTGATAGCTCTGAAGCAGCTGTGCAACAACAGTAAAGATAATAGTTGTCCACAGGCCACCCGAGCCACAGGAGAGCAAATAGACCCAGGCTGGGGTGAAGCAGCCAGAGCAGGGAGAGGGTTTGGGAAAGAAAAAAGGAAATTTGCCTCTGAAATGCATCTGTGGAAGATGCAAGGAGGAGAAACTACCCCCGTCAGGACTGCTTTGCTCCTTGTCACTCTTCATCCGTCCGCCAGCCACCAAGGCAGCCCGATGTGCTCGCGCGCACTCGGCACTTACCAACAGGCCATAAATAAAGCGGCTGGAGCCGCCGGCGTCAACATCTCGGCGTTGTTTGGGTCTCCTTGCCTGCCGCCCCGCCTGGGGCCAGGCCACGGGCGCCCTCGCCGTGCCCGCCGGGGCCGTGCGCGCCCCGGTGCGCGGGAAGCTCGCGGGACGGGATGGGACGGGATGGGACGGGGCTGGCGCTGCTGCGTTATCTGCCCCGCGCCAGAGAGCAAGGCAAAGGCGTGGAAAAACAAACGGCGGCGACGGCAGGTCCTGCAGCGATCCCAGTGCAAATGGGCTCTGCCGCTGCCACCGGCTGTTTGGGGACCCGTGAGCTCTGAGGTGGCAACAAAACCCCTCCAAAGGTACCACCCATGGGCTTGGCAAAAGGAGGGCTCGGACCCTTGGCCACACAGGTGGTGGGCACCAATGTGGCCATCGTCACGGTGCCGCTCTGGGAGGACATCTGTGCACCCAGAGCATCCCTTTTCCCTCCTCCAAGGAGCCCCAGTGGGCTCCCTCTCGGATGAGCCACGACACGAGGCTGGACTTCACTCTCCCCCATCATCCCCAAGCTGTTGTTTATAATAAAAATCAAGCGATCCATCTCTCCTGACAAGAGGAAGAGTCACTCCAGGAAGCCCCGGACAGGTCGACGTCTATATTAAGGAGCTATTACTTGACAGCTTCCTGGCCATAAATAGCTGCTGAGCTCGGCCAGAGTTTTATTTAGAAATAGCAAATAGAGCGGGGCCCCGAAGTAACTCCCTGACCTCGCTCCCCCTGCATTTCCCACCCTGCTCTATGTGCTCCTCTCCTTGTCCTGGCTCCGTGCACAGCCTGTGCCAGCGCCACACAAACCTGCTCTGATGCACGAGCCCGAGGAAAGGCGGGAGGGCCTTCAATGCATCCCATATTGCAGGAGAAATCCGGTATGGTGGCTTTTGCAAGGACCATCGTGGCGGCTTTTCCAAGGAAACCACCTCTCCTGAGGTGAAAAAATACAAAGGAGCTCCTGAGCTGAAAAGTGGGGCACCTTCTGCTTGAAATATCTCCCGAACAGGAGAAAATCCAACCTCAAAATCCCTTTTTTCACTCCAGCCTCTCAGGTCTCTCAACCCATCCCTTAACCCTTTGAGTGCCTTAGGATTATCTCGTGCTTAGAGATGGCAGTATTGAAAGCAATCAGGAAAGAGCAAAGAAAACTGTATTTTTTTATTACTGGGAAATATTCACCATTTTTTTTTTTTTTGTCCTGCAGTTAGGCTACAATAATAATAACAATAAAAACAATCTTTGTTTAGAGCAGGAATGGGAAGAGCGGCGTGTTTATTTTACGTGTGGTTCGCCAGCCCAGCAGCTGAGCTCTGAGCGCTTCGGAGGCGAGAACTCTATCGAGATGATTGTTTTCAATATAAAACAGTAAATGTTTAAAAACAACATTTTTTTTTCTTCTTTTTTTTCCTGCTGTGGCCAATAAAACATAAAGGAGGCCACACAGTTTACATTTTAATAAAATTAAGTTATTTGATGCCGCGTTATTACAGTCTTTATTGGGAAGTGGAATAAATTGCACACAGAGGAGTCATAGGAGGGAGAAATCACCGCGAAAATAAACATAAGATTCGGGGATGCATTTATTTCTTGGTTTCATCTCCGGAGGATGGAGGCTTTCCCGGCGAAAGCAGAAGTGTCCCCAGCTCTCCCGCTCCAGGGAGGCTGCTCCGGGTCCCGCTGGATAAGGCAAAGCTTCCCACCGGGAAGCTGGTGCCGAGCTCGGTGTTCCCGGCCAGCGTTTTCCACCCGCGTCCTCTGCGGGAAACGTGTCCGTCCGCGGCGGCGCGTCCCAGCCGCCGCGGCAGCATCGGCGCCGCTCCGCAGGCTCCCGGGGCTCCTAGGCGAGGGCCAGCGCGCACCAGGAGTCCTGCCGGAGCGGGACGCTGAGCCCCGCGGGCTGCGCGGCGCTGCCGCCCCCGAAGCCGTAATCCTCCGCCTCGAACTTGAAGTCGCCGGTGGCCAGCGCGTCCTCCGGCTGCCCGGGCGCCTGCGGGGTGGCGGAGGAGAAGGTCACCGGGGAGCCACGGACACTTTCCTTGGGGTCAGATAGTTCCCAGCTCCTCAACTCCAAGTGGCCGGCATTCGTATTACTTTTCTTGCCTTTTTAGCCAGGATTCATGGGATATAATATAAGGCCGTTGCTGCTAGGCAAAGGAATATGATCATGCTCATCACCACGTTAAGGTAGGAATGTGGCAGATGGTGAATATGATGGGTTAGCCCTTGCACTAATTCTGCACCCCTGGACCATGCTCATGGACACCACATCCCCTGGCCGGGGAGCGCGAGGAGCATCCCGGTGCCTCTCTCCGACAATTTATTGCCTGAACGTGTCCAGTTTGGAGGTCTCTAGGCACATATGTGTTTTTTAAGAGCACTGCACAAATCAGATCTACCAGGCTTAGCCAAAAAACTCTCTCCCGTAAAGTCCAGGTGGCCCCAAGCCAAATATTCTGGCTCTTGAGCTGAACTTCCCCTCCATGCAGGCATGTTCACATGGAGGGGCTTGGTGAGACCCAGCATAAAGATAATGCAGGGCTGCAATATTGTGATTGATGGGTTGATTTAGAGGCATTTTTTGTCCACTGCCAAGATAAAACAGCAACCCCTCCAAACAAATCCGTGAGGCTGAAGACGCCCAGGCGTCTCCAGTGAGCGTTGCAGCTCAGTGAGCACGGAGCACCTGGGGACCACAGGGAGTGCATGCCCAGCAAGCCTGTTCTCGGGAATTAGGGAAGTTTCCAGCTAGGTCTGGTCCCACTGGATCATCAGGGTCACAGCTGCGAGGATTTGGTTGCATCCCCTGGGCTTACCTGGGACACGGACACGACGGCTTGTCCAGGGTACTGCGAGGTGGCACTGGGCTCTGACTTTAAAGTGACCGTGCTGTCTGAGTTGGTAATGGAAGAAGGGGAGTTGGTGGCCGAAGTCGTAGACCCTGGAAGATCATTGTGACCGGATGACGAAGCAACACAGGGAGGAAAAATAAAGTGGTTTTGAGCAAAACTATATTTTAGTGGCTGCCATCACATCTCATGGTGACATGTGTTCCCTCCCACAGTGTGAGGGTCTGTATCTGGCTGCCAAGGTATTGCTGGAGCAGGGGGAATTGGAAGAAGAGGAGGAGAGAGAGGAGGAGGAAGAGGAGGAGGAGGAAAAGCCTTTCACAGCCTGGCACCACTTGTCTTTGCACCAGCCGGAGGAGCAAACGCTGAGAGCATCATGCTGAGTCCCCCACAATCCTTAAATCCATTCCCAGCCCTGGAATTTGCATTTATCCTGTTAATCCCAACCCCGCGGATCTGCACAAGCAGGAGCGTGGCTGGGCTTTCCCACCCAGCAGGTTTTCCCATCCAGCAACTTTTCCCACCCCGGCTTTCCGCCTGCTCCAGGGACAATAATAAAAGCACTTTACCTGTGGAGCTTTTGCCTTTGGTGATATTCTTAGGCTTCCGCTTCCTGGTCTGGATACTTTCCTTTTTCATGGCCAGAGGCCGCGGCACCTTGGCATCCAAATGTTTGGCATCATTAGCATCGCCTTTCCCCGGGATCCTTCCTGCACGCGTGCCGCTGCCCCGTTCGCGCGCTGCGCCTAAAGTCCTTGTCCTTCGCTATGGGCTATTTTTCTCTGCAGCAGGCCTTGGCTGGAAGATGTATAAGGCTAACGGCTCAGCCTTTCCCACCAGTTCTGTTTTTTCCTCTATTTCCTATTTTCCTTTTCCTGATTTATTAGTGACCTTTATGACAGGGCCCTATTAAATTACAGTGACAGCTGGACCCTGTGGCTCACAGGGAATGGGATGGGATAACGAGACATCAGCCTTTATGACAGGGCTTTAAAGGGGCCCATAGGGAAGGAGGAATTCCCCTCTTTGGCTCATGGACATGATCCGAGCCATTCCCGGATCACGAGGACACAGGTTATCTGGCAACCTCTGGGTCCAGGAGCTGGGGCTGAGCCCATCCCAGCTATCCTGGGATGCTCTGCGGGCGGGTCGGCGGCGCCGCTTACCCCGTGCAGCTTCATGTAGAGGCCGCAGGCGTTGCAGACGGGCTCCCCCTCGGCGTTCCTCCGCCAGAGCGTGGTGTTGGTGGTGTGGCAGTTAGTGCAACAGAGCCCGGCGCGCCGCGACGACGACTGCAAGAGAAGCAAACACGCCACCGGTGCGCGCGGGAAGTTTCCTTCCCAACAGGAATAAGATCTCCGATGGCAGAAATTTCCTGGAAAATGCGATTCGCTCAAGATAGCCAAATTCCGATCAAAGGAATAGCATGCAAGTGAGATCACTCCAATGCGCAACCACTTTTATCTATCTATTTATTTCATTGGACTTGATAAACCTGGTAAATATCCTCCCAGCCTATTTCACAAACTTTCAACAAATCTGCTCCAAATAATCATAACTCATAACACACAGAGAGCGCTTTCCTCCTAGAGACCCAGTGAGATGGAGAAAGTTCACAAAAACACCAGGCAGTCTTTAAGTGCACACACGTTATCACCATTGCAAAAAACTGTGGTCGCTTTAAGGGAACTGCTCTGCTTTTCTGCATCAGAACTGCCATTGGAGTTAATAACATCCCAATTAATCTCTGCTTTAAGACAACTGGAATCAATTGGCTGAAGTGAGCAGAACCAAACTGAGCTGAGCTGGCCCGGTCCGACGTGACAAGAGGGGTTATTAATCGCCTGTCTCACACGTAATCCGTTCTCCTCCAGGCTGCTGAAACACCTTGTAAACATTAATTAATTACATATTTTGTGGGCGCAGTGATCACCGCCTCCAACACGCTAATGGATGCTTTAATGAAACATTTATATTTTCTTTCTCCGAAAGGAGACGGGAAATCCTGGCAGGAGCAGTGGGCTCAGCCCGGCCGCTCTCTCTGCCTGCTGGGAAGTGCAGGAGTCTCCATGTGCAGAGGGAATTCAACAGGCATTTTCCCTGAATGTCCCTTAGCACGAGGCATCCAAAATATTCCAATAAGAGACGAAATAGGCATGGACATGGTGGTGACATGAGTAATATCATGGAATCTCCACCTTCAGGTGCTTGAATATGTTCCCCCGCCCTGGGAAAAGTCACTTTTGTTCCCCTCAAAGACCGACAATAGGTGACGCAGGCAACGGGGATGGTCAGGACCTGTTTGGTTGGGGTTTTTTTCCATTATTTCTTGATATCGTGACAAAGCATCATGATGAATGAGGTGGGTTGAGTGGGAATAAAAAAGCGATATGTTTTTACAAGGTTAGCAGTCAAATAAGGATCAGCGTTGGGTTTCAAAAGGCAGAGGTGACATGTCCAAGCTTTGAGTCACTGGTTGCTAAGCAAAGCTCTTGCAGCAACAGTGTGCAAAAGATTGCATCGCTTGAGAAATTATTTATCTTTCAAGAAATAACCGGACAAAAATAATACACTGAGGTGCAAGCTGACAAGCCTGGTACAGAGAACACAGTCTCCTTAGCAATTCCTGTCCCTGACAGGGGACGTGGTGGCACAGTGAGATCCCGAGCTGCTCGGCACCTCCCTCCGCTCCGCCAGGAAGGAGCCCCGCGGCCGCAGCCTCCGAATCGGCTCCAGGGCAGCTCCTGATGCACAGAGGGGGAATTTGGGAGCGCTCAGCCCTGGGCTGGCTGCGCCCAGCCTTGTTGTCACCACTTGGGAACGGCCAACGCGGAGCCCTTGGGAAAGCCCCAAGGTCTCTGCTCGCCCGCGGGCAGCGGGGCAGGGAAGGGCAGCCTGTCCCTATCCCACCTCGGAGGAGCTGCCGCGGCCGCGACTTGCCCATGCAGCCAGGAAGGGACACTCAAGGCCACTCTCCCTCGCCGAAGGACGAGGGCACAATGTGTGATTGCTGCCTTCCCAGCAGATCCCTAACAGCCAGCGCGTTGCTGCCAGCCTCCACCCGGCCTTTGTAGCGCTGACCTTGCCTAGGAAGTTGTTGACTTCAGCCTTGTGCTCCGAGGTTTATTTATACCAATGTGGTGCGCACGCACATAAAAGTGACCGCGCTCGAGGGGCGGCCGCCACCGAGCACAAGGAGCCGGGGTCGGGGTGTATTGAACCGAACGAGTTAGCGCCCAAGAAATTCAGCGCACAAACGTGTGCTAGGAGAGCCCAAGAAATTCAGATCTCCCGGACGGAGGCCAAAGCCAGCAGAGACTTTGCTTCACCACCTTCTTGAAAGTGGAAGAAAAACCTAGGGGTTTCACAGAAAAAAAAAGTAACGTAAAAAAACATCTGAGATCCTAGAAGATCTAATGGATGTTTCTGTGCTAGGCAAGTAGCTGGGTTTGATGGAGAGGAGGCTGCAGCAGAGCGTATTGAGATACATGAGGTCAGGGAGTTGCTGTGACTTGTTGCCTCACCTCTCAAAACAGCTCCAAGCGGAGGCTCCAAGCGGAGCCCAGCAAAACACTCCTGCAGCACCCGGGAATCAGCTCACACATCCCAGAGGCCTGGGGAACTGCAGGAACTGACAGCAATGGGGAAACTGAGCATCACACCATAGACCCTTTACCTAGCACATGAATCTTCTATCAGATGCACCAGATGATCATCAATCCTGTGCCCACTCCCTCCAAAAGTCGCACTGAAACTACTTCTTTTTTTCTTTTTTTTTTCAAAATACAAAAAAAAAGACTGAAAAAAGCCGCTAAGTCCAGACTGTAAAATTTCCTCCAAATAGTCCTTGTAGGCCACACCACGTGGAGGCTGCTGAGCACACGCTGACTGCTGCATCTGTCCCTCATCATGAGATGCAGCTCTGAGCCCCAAACTCTACTGCATTGACAGAGCCTCATGCCCATAACGGAGCCGTCCAGCTCCAGCGGCTGCTCTGGGATGCTAAAAGAGGACCGGGTCTCAGGTATCACCCGGTGAGATGCACCGAGGGACTTTGGATAGAGAAGACTTTGTCTAAAGTAACATGCTGCTCCCATCCCTCTCATCCATGTTGTCCCTGCAGCGTCACCAGGGCCACGTGTCCGTGCAGGAAGCGCAGCACCCTTTCTCTTAGTGGGACTTTGCTTTGGAAAAACAGGAGTCAGAATAGCCCGCAAAGCAGTATCCAGTTACAGAGCAAAGGTCGGCAGGTAGAGCACAAAAGCGGCCGTTTTTCCCTCGCCGGGTCTGCATTTCAGCCCTGTTGCAGCGGCTGCTGGTCTCCTCGAGCAGCGATGTCTCACCGCGCTCTCCACCCCATTCCCACCCAAACGGCGCCGCGAGGCCACGTGGCACCGGCGGCATCCCACACAGGGCTGGGCGTTTAGGAAAAGAGGCGTCCGAAACCAGAGGGACGGAGGGAGCCGGCAAACCCCTGGGGAAAACGCAAGGTTTGGAAATGTTCTGTTCCAAAAGCAGGATGGAAAATCAGACGTGCGGCCCCTTTTCTATAAAACAGAATCTCCTCAGGTATTCCCTCCCAAATGAAGCATTTCCCTGCGATAAGAACCGGCTCTTTCATTATTGCGCTTTGATAAGAGCCAAAAAAGAAAAAAACATTGACAGTGCCTTGATAATTCCCAAATGGTTTTGCTCATCCCCAGGAAATATCCCAACCCTCTGCATGAGTGTTTGCCAGCAGAAAACGATTTGCTGAGAAACGCCCAGCGGATGCCACCCGGACGAGCCCTGAGGGTCAGGGTCTCCACACCACAGGGACCGTCATTCCTCCCGCTGTCGGCCTCGCTGCCACTGGAGCAGGCGAAATAAAGTACTTAATAACAGTACCACCTATCTGTCTTCATGTCTTTGTGGAAAAGCTGTCAAAAAAGCCCTGAGAATCCATCCAGCACCATATTTTGACACCGGCCATACGCCAAAATACAGACTTATATATAAACTGTTTTGCAGATTGTACTGGCTCCAAAGAAACCAACACATAACCCTGAGATTTGCAGCTCTGCAGAGAGCAGGATCTGATGCCGGAATGCAGATTCAATTGCATTACAGGAGATCAGAGATGTTCTCAGAGAGCAGGCAAATCCTATCAGATCATGCAAAATGTTTCGCAGAAATGCATCCATTTTACTGTCATTACAGAGCAGCACACAACCGCGTTTTGCCGCAGAGCCACTCGCCGCTAAATACATTTGATAAATGCAGAGTTACATTTACGGCAGCAGAAGCAAAACGAAGCATTTTTCTCTATCTCAAATTATTTTAGCGGCACTATTAACCAGAAATTCAACACCCTCGTATTATTGCTAATAATTGGGTTTTCAGCAGAAAAACAACTGTCCGAATGCGCCCGGAGCGAAGTCCAGAGGATTCCCCAGCCCCGCAACAAATATCCTGTCTGCAGTGACCACTGCTGTGCTGGCTCTGAAAGCAAAACTGTTACCACCAAGTTTAAACATCCCAAAGTGAGTGTACAAATAAAGTCAATGCCTTTCCTCTCTCAGCATGAGATTCCAGTTGGAGGAAGCCCCAGGCCGTGTTGTGGGAGAATAAATGCATTAATGCAATTAATGCATTAGGCTGCTGAATCCCGAGCTGCTCCGCGCTGGCGGATGCAGCAGGGGTTTCCTGGCATCATCACGGGCCTCATGCTGCTCCCCCAAACCCACCTGGGCCAGCTCTGGGTCCCTGTCTCTTATCCAACTACTCTGCCTGGACCACAAGTGTCTGCATGAACAGATAGGAAATAGAAATAATAGAAAGAAAAAAAAAAAAAAAAAAAAAAAAAAAAAAAAAAAAAAAAAGAAAAAAAAAAAGGCAAAGTAGCTGGTCCGCTGCAGGAATGGAGCTGGGAGAAGCCCACAGAGCCCCACGGTCCCTGGTCCATAGGAAAGGCCACCCGACCCATTGTCTCGGCCGTGTCCTGTCCTCTCTGAACAGTCCCGGGGCCCCTCCGGTCCCTTTCCGACCGTTCCCGGGCTGCGGATCAGCTGCGTTAGGCGCAATCCCCTGCTCGGCTTCGCTCCACTCCTCCCAGCTCCCGCTCGAGCTGGCGAGGACCTGCGACAAGAGGCTCCTGCTGGGTTTGGTGCTATTTTATGTGCAGCAGAACCAATTCTGCCTCCGTCTCCCACGCTGGGCAGACCCCACTGAGCTGAACGGACCCCTCTGGACACACGGAGCCTGGCACCACGGGCATCCCCCGGGTCAGGATCGCCGTGCGGATCCCCATGGTCCCAACCCGGGATGAGAGGGGGTCCCTTGGGAGGGCAGGGCGGGGGATCCTCTTCTTACCAGCCTCTTCTGTGGCTTGAGTGGCCGGTTGATGCCGTTCATTTTGTGGTAGAGCCCGCAGGCGTTGCACAGGTAGTGGCCGGTGCCGTCCTTCCTCCAGAGCGGTGTGGACATGGCCCCGCAGTTGACGCACTCCCTGCCGTCCCCAGGGAACTCCTCCAGGTACTCTATGGGACAGAGGCAGAATGCTGCTTGGTCAGGAGCCGGCCCCAGCACACGGGACCGCCGGGACGCGCATCCTGCCCACGCGGGCAGCGGGGGCTGCTGCCACGCTGTAAAGCGCATCCCGCACTCGGGAATTACACTATTCACCCCCAGCCTACCCCTCCTCCAAAAAAAAAAAAAAAAAAAAAAAAAAAAAAAAAAAAAAAAAAAAAAAAAAGAAAGAAAAAAGAAAAAAAGTGCCTAAAGACAGAAAGATGCCCCCGCCCAAAGACCGGGGCGGGGGCTCACGGGGGCTCCGGCCAAGAGCGGTGCCCTCCCTGCCCCGGCTGGGAAAATAAAGCATCGCCCCGGTGTTATTGCAAGTGATAAGGGGGGAATACGGGCGAGGGGGCGGGGAACGGACTTCCCTGATCCCAATCACGGCTGGCGGGGGCTGCCTGGCGGCGACGGCCGGGCTGGGGACGCGCTGCGACGGGCGCCGCATCAATCACGCCGCGGGGCGCGGAGCTCCCCCGCGCAGGCGGCCGGGCGGCTCCCCCGGGCCCTTACAGCCCTTCGCGGTCTTTTTTAAATTTTTCATTATTATTGTTATTATTTCCATCCAACTCCCCTTCAGCGAGGCGCTCTCTCGATTTTCTTTTTCCCCGAAAACGCCAGGAGGAAGCAGCGGAGCCGCCCAAGCCCCAGCAGCGCTCGCAGCTCCCCCCTGCCCCGAACGCGGCTGCGGAGCAAATGGGCAGCCCGGAGCCGGAGCAAGCCCTCGGTATAAAGGCTTGTGCCTTTCCCCTTCCCCCTTTCTATCTCTTTCTCCTTTCTTTTTCTTTTCCTTTTCTGTTTTTTCTTTTCTTTTCTTTTTTTTTTCTTTTTTTCCCCTTCCCCCCCCCCCTTTTTTTTGTTAACTTCCTCCATTGGGGATGCTTTTTTCTTCCAAAGAAAAAATATGCTCTTTTTGTTGCTTTTACATTTTCGAAAGTATTAAAAATGAGCCAACGGAAAGAAAATAAAAAAGAGGAAGAGGGAAAAATAAAAAGGAAAAGAGAAAGAAAGGAAATAAAAAGAACAAAGACGTAAGAAAACGGAAAAAAAAAACGAAACGGAAAAAAAAAGGCAGCATTTTACTAAATGAGAAAAAAAAAAGTTATTTAAGAGCAGTTTACACATTTTGAGAGCAAAAATAAACTTCGGGAATGAGGGAGCTCTGCAGTCCAGACATTAAAATATCCAAGCCAGGGTGCAAAACCTCCGTTTTGCCCAACGAAGTTTTGCTCTCAGCAGCCCCGACGGGTCCCAGATCAGGTCCCAGGAAGCCGGGGGAAGCAGGAAAGGGTTTTTGGAGACAAAGAGGAAATTCTGGGAAGCGGCAGCTCCAGGCACAGCCCGGTCGGGACGGCGCTGGCTGGGGAAGGGGCCGCTTCACTACTTTACTTTGTTCTTGGGCTAAAGATAAGATAATTCGGTTCAGCGCAGTAAAGATGATAACGCGGCAGAGATCTTGAAGTGGCTTTTAAAGGACCTTTCCAGGCATGGCCGGAGAAAGACGGCAAAATACCCCGGGGTAATAAACCCTGCACACGGGTTTCTTTTAAATTAAGATCCGAGCAAACAAAGTTAACCCGGGACTTGATTTAAAAGGACTCTCCGGTGTGGTTGGAAACGAATTGAAGTGGTTTTTATTGTTCAACGCCTGAGCGCATTTCACTGTCTCTCCAAAGGCCGCAGACTGATGCAGCTGGGGACCTGTTTGGGTGAAGGCGAATTAGGAGACCGAGAGTCTGTTCAAATATAAACTAATTTACCACAATAAATTACTTAAAAGGGAGGGAGCTATAAATCTGCCCTGCTAATTTAAACACAAGGGTAAGTATTGAAGCACAGGCACAAAGTCGATATTGTGGGAAGGAGATATCGCTGGGGGGAAGGGGTTGAACAGCCTCCATTCCCCTGTCCTCCGGGGGAATTGCTCTGCTTTGAAACGTGTTCTTTGCCCTTCGTGTAACACATACACACATACACCCTGTCCCTGTCCCGGGCCAGCCTGCCCTTAGTGTCGGACCATCTTTTCCTGCCTTGACAAAAACTTTTCTCTTCCTTCCCCTTCTTTCTAGAGCTGTCCTGGGGATGGAAACGGGGCACAAACGCGCTGCTCTCCCCAGGATCGGG
>VZSV01000029.1:5586559-5764621 GCA_013398735.1 Nothocercus julius
CCCCTCCCGGCAAGCACGGAGGTGTCTGCCCGCCCCCGGCCACCTTCCTTTCCGTCCTCGCTCCGTTTCTGCGTCTCCTTTCGCCGCCAGGACCAGCCCTACGCCCCTTCCCCGCACCCGGTTCCCCGCAGCGCCGGCGAGGCTGGGGAACGAACCGAAAACTTCCCGACTTTCGGGCCGGAGGCGGCGTGGATTGGCCGCTTTGTGCTCCGAGCGCCCCTGCTCTTCTTCGCAATAAAAGCCATAATAAAGGGGGAAGGCGGGTTGTCCCGGGGACCCCCAGCTCCCCAGGCCCGAGGCTCGGTCGGCACAGCTCGTCGGGCGGCCCCCCGCTCCCCGCGCCCCGTCGGTGCCGCCGTGCTCTGGGTCTGGCCCGCTCCCAGCCTTCCCACAAACGGCCAAAGCCCCCGGTGCTTCCCGCAGGCCGGAGCGAGGAAAGGGGCGGCCGGAGGGAAGCGGCGCTCGCGGCCTCGGCCAGCCCTTCCCGGATCCCGGTGCTTTTGGCCGCTCCATCCTCCCGCCGCCCCCGGCCCGCGGGCACCGTTCGCCTTCCCCGGCTCTGGAAAGGATCGGATTCCGCCCCAGGGCGATGCGGGCAGCGTTTCCGCGCCTCGTTGCGCTGAGGCGCAGGATTTGCGCAGACTTTTTTTTCCTCCGGGGACAAATGGAGCAAAAGCCGCGGCGCCCCTCATGCCGCTCCGTGCTTAGACGGCTCCGTTTAGGCGGAGGGAGCTGCGCTGCCCGCAGGCCTCCGCCGACAGGATCAGGCCCTGCGCGTCCCGTTTGGTGGCCGCGATCGTGTCCCCGGCACGGGAGCGGCGCGGGGCTGCGCGCCCCGACCCGGCCCCGCGGGGACCGGCGCTGCGGGCAGGGTGGGAAATCTCGGCTCCAAAATAAACCGGAGCAGGAATGCCAGCTATTTCCCCCTCAATAACCCAATGCAACTGGCTGGAGATGTGTATTTATTTGCTTGCTGCGTCGAGCCGAAAGCCGCAGCTCGCCACGAGCGGGGTATTCCCGTGCCCTCGGAGTAAAAACAAGGGAAAAAATAACCTGCGGTAGGGAAAATAAAATAATAACAACACGGGGACCCTCCTGCTTGGCCGCCTCTCCTCTGCACGGCTAGAAACGGCTCCGAGGAAAGTCAGTACCGAAACCTCCGCCATGTGTAGGTGTAAGCTCAGCTGAGCGCCTTGCTGTAGTTTCTTTCATTTTATTTAATTTGTTAAAGCGGGTGGAAACCTTCGGGTTCTCACTTTCCCGCAAACGCTTCTATTTCCAAGCTCTACAATTTCAAGGTATTATTTAATTGTGATATACTAATTTTATATACATATCTGCGAGTGAGCTTCCCAGTAATCGACGACTTACTTAAGGCGCTAAAACAAATGAGAAAACTCTGAAAGAAACGAGGCGCTGCTGAAATCCGCGGAGATTTGCCTCGTGCGCGTATTTTTTTGCTAAAGAAAACCGAGGTTCAGTAAGGCCCCTGGACGTGCTCCGTGGGTGTGTTCAGTCCCCTCCGCTTTCCCAGCTTTCAGCCGAAGCGCTTTCCCCGCACCGTAGTTTTTACCAGCTCCGGTAGCCGGACGGCGGCGCCGGCAGCGGCGCCCCGAGTCCGCGGCGAGGGGCGGCTGCGGGAGCCGCCGCGCAGGGCAGCGCCGCAAGTGCGGAGCGGGGCAACGGGCAGGTGCTTTGCGAGCGTGACGGGCAGGAGGGTTGTTGTTGTTATTATTATTATCATTTATTTTTATTATTTATTTTTATTATTATTATTATTTTCCTGCGTTTATTTTCCTCTCGTGCAAAGCTCAGGAGAGCGATTGCGAAGTCGGAAGGACCCCACTTCACAGGGCTTTCGCGGAGGTGCCCACGCGTGTGCGCTGCCTGCGTGGGGTCCGCGCCCGCGCGCGGAGACCTTCTCCCTGCAGATGCAATTTAGGTTTGCGGGAATAAGGGCTGCCGTCGACATAGGTGTCCGGCCTGGGTGGGCACGGGTGGGTGCGTGGGTCTTTTGCCGTCCCCTGCTGTGGGGGACGTGGGTCCTTCGCCTTCTTTGGGGAAGGGCTCTGCGCCGGTGATGCTTTCGCTGAGCGGGTGATGATGCCGGCGTAGGGGGGTCAGTATCGTCGAGGGGGGGCGATGTGGTGGACACCGGGTCCAGCTCACAGCGAGGCTTAGATGGGTGCAAGAGGCAGCGGGACAGGTGCTGCCCGGATCCTCAGAGCCCTCTCTTCAGTCCCAATCGGAGCGGGGCAGGAAAAGGCTCCCAGGGCAGCCCGCTCCCACCCATCGGAACTCGACGCCCCGATGCACATTAGGGGGGCTTGGATCCAGGCTCGGACCTGGCTTTCCTCTTCCAGGGGGCTACAGCTGCTTTATATTTAATGTTACTGTTGCAGTTACTATTACTATTGTTATTTATTTTGGGGAAGGGGAGGCAGGACCGCGGCTTGGGAAGGGGTCGCCTGCCCCTCTGCCCGGTCGGGGCAGCTCTCGGCTCCGTCTCGCTGCGAGCAGGGCCGGGGGCCGCCTGGCCTCTCCAGGTGAGCCCGCACAGACTGCCCGGCGCCCCGGCCCTCGGCCCTAATCCCGCTCAAGCTGATTTGTGAGCCCTGCGCGGGGGCGGGCGAGGGGACCAGCGCTGCCCGGGGACGCCCCATCCTTGGGGGGCGGCTGAGCTGCCCCATGCCCACAAGCATCAAGGAGAGAGATAGAAAGAGAGAGAGAGAAAGAGGAAAAAAAGGAGAGAAAGGGAGAAAGGGAGAGAGAGAAAGAAAGAGAGAGAAAGAAGGAGGAGAAAAGAAAAGAAAAGAAAAGAAAAGAAAAGAAAAGAAAAGAAAAGAAAAGAAAAGAAAAGAAAAGAAAAGAAAAGAAAAGAAAAGAAAAGAAAAGAAAAGAAAAGAAAAGAAAAGAAAAGAAAAGAAAAGAAAAGAAAAGAAAAGAAAAGAAAAGAAGAGAAAAAGGAAAAGTGGAGGGAGGAGGGCAGAAACGTACCCCGTCCTACTGCGCAGCTATAGACAAGACGTATTCCGGAGGGGACCCGCGGGGTTCGGGTCCCCTCTTCTGTCCGGGGCGGGGGAGATGGTGATTAATTAAATACATCCCCCCTCCTCCGTGCACCTCCCCCGGGCCGCAGCATCCTGCGCCGAGGCAGCTCTGCCCCCGCCGCCCCCAGCCCGCCCGCGCTCCCGCCCGCGCCGCGCAGTCCCGGCCGCAAAGAGAAACCCATCGAGTATTTGGCTCCGGTAGCCCCGGCCGGCGGCCTCCGGCCACTTCCCAGCTCTGCCCCCGATTCCCAAACGAACCTCCAGGGAGCGAGGCCGAACTCCCTGAGCGGGGCTGGGAATGGCGGCACCCGCAAAGGGGAGCGTCGGGAAGGACCTGCGGGGTTTGCATCCCACATCACCCATCCACAGCCCCCTTCCACATGCCCTGCTCTGCACCTCCCCGTGTGCACCTCCAGATCACAACATCTGGTCGCACCCCCCATCTTCCCATCCATATCCCCCCATCTGCACCCCCCATCTGCATTCCCCCCATCTACACCCCCCCATCTGCATCCCTCCCGTCCTCTCCCTGGACCCTTCCTACCTAGTCACCAAGGGGTCAGTTTGTCCCCTCCCCAGGGATCAGGAGATCAGGCACCTTCCGTGGCCAAGGCTGGGCTGATTTGCAGGACAGCCCTGGAGGGAAGGGAGAGGTGATGGATGCGGCCAAGGCTGGGGGAGGCCCCAGGCAGTGAGGGGCTGTGGGCAAAGGCTGGGAACCCCCAGCGCTGTCCAGGCAGTGACAGAGCAGCTTTGTGCAGGGGGCTGCGGCTGGAAAGGGTTAAACCAACAGTGAGCCCCAATGAAAAATACTTATCTCTTGCAATATGCTTGTGGCAGTGGCTCGCAGGGAGGGGGGACTATGAAAAAGAGCAGGGGAAAGTCTTGCAAATCTTTCCCCTTTTTACCTTGGGATCCTGTTTTCTTCTTTAGTCTATGAGTATTTCACTGGTGCAGAAAATAAAAGGATTCTATGGAGCCAATGCTGCTTGTTGTCCCTTCCAGATCCTGGGACAGGGATGCGTCACCCTCAGCTACTCACGAGTCAACAGCAGCTACAAAAGTCACCCCACTTCCTTCAACATATAGAGGGAACAACATGCAGACCAGTATTTGTTTCTCCAAAAGAAGGGTGATTTGGTATGCCTTTCCTAAAAGTAAACTTTGTGAGATTTTTGTCCCAATTGTTCTAAATTTCCCTTCTGGGTTGATTTAACAAAAAGCGCTGAGTTTCAGAACAATCACAGAGTCCTAAAGCACCAGCTGTAGGTGCAGGCCAGTTGCATGGCCTGGCACCGGTGACATTCCCTGTACCAAGGACGGCCCAAAGGGCACAGAGGGCTAAAAGGCACCATTGTGACTGGGCAAGCTGAGGTCTCCAGGTGTATTTGGTGCTGGGGGCTCTGCAAGGTGCTCATGCAGAGGTGCTCAGGATCTGACCCTTGTGGAAGTCGGGAGGAATTTTACCCCGGGAAGGAGCAGGGAGTGACTCAGGGTCTGGCCACGTGTGCACGCCAGGGACTCCTCTTGTACATGCAGCTCTTGGTGCCTGCAGATGCTCACGGGCTTGAGGGCAGAGCCAGCAGGGAGTGTCCAGCCTGGCCACCCGGCACTGCTCGGCATGAGGGAGAAGGTGAGAAATCTTCCACGTTGCGAAAGTGGAAACTATTTCCTGGATAAACTCAAGCCCAGATGTGCGGAGCTGTTGGGCTGGTGCTGGCGATGCCAGCCTGGTCCTGGCGGAGACCAGCAGCTGAGGCCCTCAATCCCCATCCCTTTCCAGAGCACGTCCTGCTGTCCTGCTCGACCAGCTTTCCACCAGCTCCTTCCCAGGCAATAAATGGTGAAAGAAAAGAAGAGAGGAAAAAAAAAAAAAGGCTATTTTGGTATATTAACCTCCTTGTGGCCAGGTGAAAGGTTAAATTCACATGATTCATTGGCGGCTGAGAGACAGCACTTTGTTGCTAGGATTTTGGGGAATGCGGAGGGCTCCAGCGAAGGAGTCTCGCTAATCTTTAAGGGAGGGAGCCAGGCTCCTGTCTGACGGCTGCAGGCCCAGCAGCTCTGTGTTTCATTTCAGACTGTCACTCTCCTATCTCTCAGCTCACTCCCAGCTCCAGCTTGCTGCCAGATCTTGGGAACTGTTAACTCAGACAAATTTATAGATGGAAAAAAGAACAGTTGGCCATTGTTCGGGGGGTAGGAGGGGAGGGAGGCACCGGAGGAGCTTCGGCGACCGAAGTCGTGATGTAACCTGGGATTGCATGGTTTGGAGCAACGTGCAAAGGATCTGGCTCTTCCCTCGCCAGGCAGGGGAGCTGGGACCGTTATTTTACTACTAAGAGTTGGGAAAGGGGCACTCTGGTGTTTAAGTGACTGGGGGATCTCTTGGAGAGGTCCTGTAAATAAGTGGAAGCTCCCAGCTGGACATCTTTGGGATATAATCTCACTTCTTGGTTTCAAGTCCTGTGATACTGGGTGTTTTTTTTCTTGCTTAAAGCTTCAGACCCTGGAGTCCTGAGATCTAATATCAATGGAGATATTCTTGTAAACAACACGTTTGGCTATGTGGTCTGTAGAGAATAAACTGAAAACATGGAGACTTCAAGGATCTAAAAAAAAAAAAGGGGGAAAAATGTGGATAGGAAATGCAGAGACGTTCAGATTCGTTGTTCCTTAGAAATGCAAGCCTGCAAGGCTGAAATACATTTCCATCTACCTGGGGGAAATGTGGGAAACTAAGCAGTTGTTGTTCAATCAGGCAATCTGTCCCTGTTTGCCGGTTGCTTATTGCTCTGAGCAGCCTCCTCGATGCAGAGGCTCTTTTCAAGATGAAAAGGTCCTCCCGCCTGCCCAGCACGGTGGCTTCCAGGCCAAGAGGAACCAACGTCTGAGGGACAAACCACTTCTATTTCCTTATAGCAGTCCTGAATCCAGATCCTAGAATTTTTACCATTTTATACTTGTACAGGGCAGATGGGAGAAAGGAATTTTGGATGAAAAAAGGAAACTAGTAATACGTGAAGTGTTCAGTATGTTTAGCCACTAGAGAATCCGGCTACATGGTACACAACTTCTTTCAAGGTCTGAAGGGCTGCGGAAGTCTGGTTTTCAATCTGTAGAATATGCAGATTGATTCTGAAGGTCCAGAAGGCGTCATGGTCCCAAAACACTACTCCCCCTCATTTTTCTTGTTGGAATTTTATTTAACTCCACAAGAACGGGCAACAGACTTTTCACATAAAGTTTCAGCCCAAAGTCAGCTGCAGTATTAATGCTCATTATCTGCTCCATTTTTGATATCTATAACTAGAAGCACTTCCTTTCTCCATCGCAGTCCCAGGATGAGGTTATTGCCTCAAAACTCTGGCGTTACACAGACATGCACTTACAAGGGTCTGAATTAATCTCTGGTGGAAGACTTCCATTGAAGTTAACAAAGATACCCTAGGGATGAATTTGGGGCACTCTCTGCACTTTGGGCTGATTTCCATTTTGCACCTCTCTCCTCATTTATTTTATGTGTCTAGAAATAATCTGCCATGAGGGAGAAATGCCACAGCGACTTCTCCTGAGCAAGGTACTGAGAGGTTGTGATGAATGGTGCAACCCTCCCTATCTACTAGGACTAAATTTAATGTTCCTTGAATTGCTTTGTTACATTTGATTTTAATAGCACTATGTCTAATACTTTTCTTCTCTTTACTCTGCCTTTGCAGGCGATGCTCTCCTTTCTCTGCCACCTTGGAGCTGCTTTGGCCTGCAGACCTTCTCCACCGCTTTGCTGAACTCTTGTTGCTTCTCTCCGGCTCTTTGGCTGCATCTCTGACCTCGCCTAGCCTCATTTTTCACCCTCTCGGCAACCTCTCAGCCTCACCGGTACATTTGTCATCAGCTTTGGCATGAAAAGATGGCTCCAATTAGCTGGAATGGTGGTCTGTGGAGCGAGAGGTGGAGGCTCCATTTCAGCCGGAGCTGAAACTTTCTGGCCCCGTGGCCAGTGCTGTGCCCAGAATGGTACCGTGAAATGGGCCAGCTCGAGTCTCCTGCTCATGCCCAAGGCTTTGCAGAACAAGCTGAGCAAAGCCATGTGTTACAAAGAACCCCTGGAGCAATTTGAGGTGAGCAAAGATGTGCAGAAGCTGAAGCCCTGGCAAGACTTTGTTCTGTTCCCCATGGAGGGGAAGAAAATTATGAGCGTGTCTAGCTCTTTAGGTGGAGTTTAGCCATTGTCGAGCTCTTCTAGGCCTTCAGCCCCACTTCTGCTCAGGCTGTCCTCTCCAGCAGCCACATGTCGGGGTCCTCCTTGCAGGGAACGGAGGCCAATCTGCATACAATGTCACCGCGGGGTGAAGCTGAGGTCACCATTGAATGGTGTTTCCAAGAGCTGTTTGATCAAACAGAATTTACAGACCAGGACAGTTATTGACAGGACTGACAAAAGTGATGTTGCAATGATTTACAGTCCAGGTGTGTTGTCAGAGCAAGATATTTACCTGTGATCCCAAGAATGGTTAAAATTTAATCCCTAGAGACCTTCTCTGGCTCTCCTGCAATGTCTTGGTGGGTCATAGCTCCAGGTCCATTTGCAGTCGCCATGCAAATAACCCAGAGTTTAGGCACATTCAGTGGAAATAATAGCAGATATAGTGATTTAAAATGTTTTTAATGGCTATAAAATTTGAGAGGTGAGCTGATATAGGATGCCCTTTCCCTTATCCCAAATGTACAATCCTCCATAATAGACTTCTTTGGGTATATGCACATTAGTCAGGATTATCTCTGGATGTCTAGCAGGCTAAGAGTATGGATCCTGGAGACGTCAGCAGAAGGATTCATTAGAGGAGACAGCAAGTGCTTGGAAATGGGAAATGTATTCTCTTATAAACACAGCCTGCACTGGGCTTGACCTTAAGACTGAGCAGAATTGGCAGGATAGACAGGGAAGGCAGAGAAGGAAAACAACGTTCATATGCAACAGCCTCCATTTCTCGTATCAAAACCCAAAGTTTCTTTAACTTTTCTCCACTTTCCAAATGGAAAGGACTCTCATCCCTGAAAATGGACACTGTTCGTTAGAAAGGGAACAACAAATCATCCCATACATCCTCTTTCTTGTGAGTTAGAGCTTGTGGGTTTTGGGGGTGCACGGTCAGGCTCCAGGAGGAATTTCTTTTCCAAGGATGGGCAGGTGCTTGCCACTTGACCAAAGCATTACACATCTCTTGTTGCATGAAGCAAAATATTGCTTATCATCTCCTAAGCCTTCCTAGCCACTTACTCAGAAACGCTGTGTATAGGAGTTCATGCATTTGGATGAGCTCTTGCATTTCAAGTGAAAAGAAGCTGGGAAATTATAAAGCTCCTCTGTGCATGCATGGGCACACATGCACGCAGCTGATTTCCCCTCAGGATCACTGCTCACTGCTCTTACATTTGCTTACTGGGTAAAACAAGACGAACTAGCATGGAGTATGAAAAGAACTCGGAGAGCCAACACTGACTCCTACCTCATATCTATTAGCTGTAAATTACTTTAACATGAGTGACATCACACTTGACTCTTGGTAAAACAGTGTTAAGTTAGTGGGTAATAAAACAGCTTGACACTAATGATGGGTTCTGGGTGATAAATTACTGTCAGGGATCTGATAAGGGTTCTTGAGACTAACCTTGAACTAAATCTGTTTTGTTGCTACATCTTGTGTGCAGCGTCCCACTTCTTACCGCTGGGATTAAGGGCTCAGAGCCCGATCCTGCGCTGGGCGCGGAGGGGAAAAGGCTGCTCATGTGCAGGAGCATTTCCAGAAGCGGCTTCCAAACATCAGCCCGCTCCCACGAGCCGAGAGGAGAGGGTTTGGCTCCAACAGCGTGAGCATCTGTCCAGTTACACCGTCCTCGTGGCGAGTGTTTCTGATGCAGGAACAGTGCCCAGCAGTGACTGAAAAATCTGGAATTCTGCTATTTTTTTAAGGCATTATGCAACCTAGTTCTGGATCCTGAAAATTCCCTTTTTTTTTATGTGTGTGCATATGTTTGGTATGATGGATTTCGCTGCTGAATGACATTTTTTGGCCTGTGTCAAAGCGACGTGTTAGATCTATCACGGGAGATGCCAATGACGTCAGTAAGAACAGCGGATGCTCGGCAGCTTGCAGGATCAGGCCGCATTCAAAGAACTTGTTTTACTTGCAAAAGATTGGGAGAAAGCTCTATCCCCAAGAGCTGGGAGCTGGCCAAAGTCAATGCAACACATGGGTTTTTGAATATTTTTTACATGTATTTTCTTTGGACACTCACCAGGGTGCTGCTTGGAAAAGGCTTCACAAACTGTTTTACATTGTTATTATTATTGGAGGCTCAGTTTCCATCTATCCTTCAGGTAACATGCTTAGGAGATATTTTTTGTATTCATTCTTGTATAAACCATTGTGTTAAAACATTTACCATAGTTCAGTCTCATGCCCGGTCATCGTTGCCCAGGCCTGTTTATTATGACTGGTCTAATCCAGGCATACTTGAATATTATAAACGATTATAGGCTTCAATGAAGAGTCATCTTCACTATATTAATCTGGATACCTCACTAGTCTATGATTTTGTCAGTCTTTATATTCAGATGCACCGTTTTTTATGCAAGCCATGGCGAATTCACCATTCTGCAAAGTTAATGGCAAGAGGACCACGGGCGTTCAGGCCACTGTGCCACTGCTTTGAGAGGTCAGGAATATGGAAACACCTTATCCTGCAGAGGATGTGAAGGATGTCTCTGAGCTCTGTCAAAGAGGATGCCTTGAGTGCAAGAGGAAGGGGGGTCTGCGGAGAAGTCCCTGGATGCGTCTGGAGCTCTCGAGGAATCGTGGACCATTGAGCGATAGCCACTGAGCATCAGAGATGCCATTGCTGAGCTTCTGCTTGTGGCTCTTTCCTAAAATATGAAATATTTATTGGTGCTTCAGGCTGAGCGGGATGGGAGCCGGGCTGCTGTTGCAGACGTCCCTGCAAAGCGTCTCCGATGCGGTGAAACCTCCGCTTCGCCCTGCACAGTTTTCCCGTTAAATGCTGGTTTTAACAAATTTCTTTGGAGACGGGCTGCAGTGCACATGGCCGCAGGTATCTGGCGTGGGGACCAGATCTGCATGTGTCCTGCTGCTTTAACGCTTCGCCTTCGTTCCCCGCTTTGATTCCCTCCACTCCGATAGGGGAAACAGATTCCACATCCCTTGCTTCCAACAAGCTGGCCAGGAATGTGTCACACACATGCCCACAATCGTGTATCAGCTTACGCACTTTTGTCTTCAATATGTCCCATATTCCTTTTTTTTTTTTCTTTTTTCCCTTTTCTTTCTCCCCACCTTCATTCCATCACGGGACACAGCAGAGCCCAGCAGAGGAGAGACCCCGTCCCCACCACAGTGGAGGAGAGAACCAACCCCCGGTGCAATCAGTGGGCTCCGAACCGCTTATCCGACAGATGCACAAGCCGGAAATGCAAAATCATGTCCAATTCCTCATGCCGTATTCATGCCTGTTGCAATCCCAGAACACGTGTAGCCCAGCGATATGCATTGCACAACGCTGCGTGCACGAGCCTGGCCTGGCCTCTTGCTCCCAAACTGCCTTTTTTTTTTTTCGGGCAGCGCTGAAAAATACCCAGGGGTTCCTGCAAGACAGCGCAGGCTCTGCGAGAAGAAACTTGCCTCTCTTTGCTGCACTAATTAACCTCGGTTTTGGCTCCAAGGGACTTGTTTTTGGGGGAAGGAGAGCTCTTATTACTCGGTTTTACTTTTTGGCCATTGCACTGTACTGTGGAGAGGGGCAGTCAGTGCTGGGGTGGGTTCCATGAGCCTCCTACTGCCCTCAAACCCATCTCTGAGTGATGCAGGACGGAGAAAAACATCGAGAACTGCAGCAAAGAGCAGCCTAAGGGATTTAGAAAAATCCCCCAGGGTCGGCTTGGGTGGAAACTTCTATTCCTGCATGTCGGTGCTGCTTTCCTAGGAAAAAATCCAGCATAACGCAGCCCTATCCATTAGTTTTAAGAATTGATTTGTGCCTTTTAGTCCAAATAGGCGAGGTTCCTCCGTTAGTCTTTATCGCAGTTAAAAAACGGAGCCCACGCATTTAATAATAATTGTTACAAACGTTCTGCATTCTTGCCCGGATTCCAGGGTTTTCCTCTAAGCTAGCTAGCTATACTGTAAAAATACGCAATAAATATCTGTCTTTGGTATAATAAAAGCAGTGTTTATATTCTTGACAGAATGCATTTGTGAACTTACAGTCATTAGAGATGTAAACTGAAGGCACGGAGATAACCTCTCTCCCAAATGTTCTATTTATTTCTGTAAAGTAATTTGTATGATTTATCTTATAGACTAAGGTTTATGGTTCACTTTGAACTCCAGGTTCTTAACTCGGCAATTGCCTGTTTGGGCTGAAGCGTATAAGTGATGGCATGACCCAAAGTGCTAGATGAAAGGGAAAAGACAAAAACAAGGCAGGCTTCTGGGATTTTAACCATCATTTCCATATTCCATTGACATCTCCGGGTTAAATATTTTCCTTTAGAGGCCAATATGATCATCCCATCTGCAGGCCATATCTCCTGGTGACAAGGGAGCGCGCGGTGCAGGGGCGTCTGCCACAAGGCATGCCAGGATGTGTCCAAGGGGGAATTCGAGGAGGTCAAATGCTGGTTTTGGTCCTCACTCCTGGGTTGCCTGTACGTGTAGGCAAGGCCACAGCTCGGCTGTGGTTTAAGAAAGCGGGACTAGCACCACTGGTGCTCTCCAAAGGCACAAGCCCATTTCTCTGCCTTTTAGCCCAGCAAAAACATAGGAGGCTCGATGCAAATCTGTTTGCTTTGCATGGGTAAGACAACCTGGAGTAGGAATAAAATGATCTCTCATTCCCAGACGCAGCTGAAAGTGGGATTTGTATGCTCTGGGAAACTTCAAGTATTCATTGTTTCATTCTAAATCAGTGTTGAAAAGTCAGCCTCACTGCAAAAAAAAGAAAAAAAATGTTGCAAATGGGAAGGTTTGAGCATTTTCCATGGAGAAACATCTGAGCAGTTTGATAATAGAAAAATAGGTGAAAGCAGAAATAACACAAAATGTCCTGGAAATACCACTGAACGTCCCAAACGCATCAGAGCAAAACCTGGCATGTCCAATTATTCATTTTGACACATTCTCCTTGAAACCTAACGCATTCCCCCCCACAAAATAGGGCCATGTATTTCGTCAAAATAACTGAAAAACAAGCCGCCCTTTTTTTTTTTTTTTTTTGGCAAAAAATATCCCTGCTATTTTTTAGCCCCTCTCCCGGCTAAGTGCTCACCCATCGAAATCAGCCGCTCTGCTGGCACACGGAGCCATCGCTGTCACGGGTGACACTTGGGCTCTCTGGCACCACTGAACATTATTCCGAAGCACAAGGAGGAGTTTTGTGCAAAGCAAAATATCTCGGTGCATTTGGTCATCGATAGGTGGAATTCTGCACAGTCCGGGATGTGAAAAATCCCTATCTTATCTGGCCTCTGCCGGGTCAACATTACTCATGATTCAGACACCATTTACCCTGCAGGGCTGAGACCCGTGTGCTGCCTGGCTCTGACCAGCACTATTATTCACTTGCTCTTGAGAACACTATAATTAATCAGAAATACGTGTTAACACCCTGTCTGCTCTCCCCTTCTCCATCAAAATCCCCCACCAGACACCCGGCTTCTGAAAACCGCTGTACGAAGCCCTTAGAGAAGCTAATGGGAAAAAATTCCGTGGGATTCATCACACTTTGGCTGAGCCATTGGCTTTTGCTTGTGTCCCAAGGCAGGCAGGGAGCCTGGGGAAAATGAGTGGGTTCCCTTCTCCCTTTCCAGCTGTGGCAGCATCTGCTGACATTAAACGATGGGCTCATTTTGCCTGAAATATTGCCCATTTCCCCAGAAATGGGCCATTTCCGAGCGCTGCCTGGGCAGGGCTTCGTGCAGGTCCCAGCACAGCAGGTTATGGAGCTAAGCACGGGAGCAACCTCATGCGCTCTGGGGAAACTGCGAGCATCCTTGGTGCTAACGTACGCTCAAATATTTTGTGCCTTTGAAACTTCAGTGTATAAATAGAGCCAGACTGAAGGTGCGTGAGAATAAACGTGTGCCAGCTTCAGAGACTCCTTTGCTGCCTGGTGGCAGAAGCATCCCAGGCATGGGCAGAGCTCCGGCACAGCTGGACCATCGTGGAAACACCCTGAATCCCGGCTGGATGAACCCGGCGCTTGCACGGGGCGACTCCCTGCTATTGCACATGGTGCACACTGGCTTTACAGGCACAATTTAAGGATGTGGCCTGGATGGTGGCACCGGAGCACCCCGGCGGCTCGCGGGGGGTAACCCAAAAGGGACCCTGGCAGGGCCGTCCTTGGCGCCGCCCCACGGGTGTCCCCACACCCCTCGGACGGGTGATAAGCGCCGCAGCAGAGGCTGTTTTCTCTCTCTGGGCCTGACCGGTGCCTGACCCTGCTCCAGGTCATGCAGCAAACGCCGCGGGGCACCCGGTGTCCCCTCGTGTCGTCACAAGGGATGGCAGCGCCTCGGATGCTTCTCCGCGGTCCTGGAGGGTCTTGGTGCAACGTACCAGGCGCCTTTGGCAAGTCCTGCCAGCCCAATCCAGAACTTCTCCAGGGACGGATCAGTCTGCAAGAAAGGGAAGATACCAGGGTGTTTCAGAGCAAAACAAAGTGTTTGGTGAAGTCCTGGTGGAAGCCACCAAAGTGGGACAGAAGAGCAGTCTGATGGTGGCACCGAGCCCTGGTGGGCAGGGAGGAAGAAAAACAATGTGGGTCCTTCTTAACACTTTCGAATGTTGGAAATGTCAGTCTGCAATTTCCAAGCTTTCCTTTTGGCAACTGCGAGGTGTAAAAAATTGCAATAAATGAAAGCCGAAATAATTGCACAAAAGCCTGAGTGCAGGAGTAGTGGCAAGGAACAAAAGAAACAGCACTCGTTGCGGGAGCCGGGGCAAAGCCACGCGGGCTGGCAGCTTTATCGTGCAAAGCAAATACTGCCCGGCAGGAATCTCCGCGCTTTGCAGTCCTGCGGGAGCTCCGCACTGAAAATCACCCACGTTCCTCCGAGCTGCGTTTTGGGCAACCTCCGGACCCTGGCATGCTGGGGACCCTGCACCCGGCTCGCATCCATGCATCCCTCCGGGCACTCGGACCTGCATTACCCTGCAAGGAAAAGAGACGCCGGGAAAAGAGGTGAGGAAGCTGAGGAGATTAGGAAACCCACTAAGGAGATAGGGCTGAACACGGACTGTTTTATCATTGAGATTATTCATCTCAGAGACCTTTTAAATAAATATTGTGAATGCAGTTGAGAATTACAAGGGCAACATGCAGAAGCCATTTTGAATGAACAAGGAAATACTAATAAAAATCATCCACCAGAAAGTACAAACACAACAAAAATGTTCATATAAATGACAACTCTGATGGCAGAAATGCATTTTACACAACTTAATGTATGTAATAGAAATACTAACACTTGTTCACAGCACTGAAAGCTTTTTGTACTGTTTTGGGGGGCTTGAATTATTCATTTCACAGATTTTTATTGTCAAACTCCTTCAGCAAAATGACATCGCTTCATTCCAGCTCTTTTACTACACAGGTATTTTTTTCTCAGAAAACAACCTTATTCATGTTTTCAGAAATGGGTTTTTCCCTTTAGTGCTTCAAACAAACTTTTACAAATAACACACCACTACAGCTCTTATGGCTCTGCTAAATCACTGAAACAACACACTAAAATATTAGAGTCGGTTGAGTCAAGGAGTTTAACATTTTGAATGGAGGTAAGTCCTGAACAGTTTCTGAAGGCGGCAGCAATTTCAAGTATGCAAAAAAATAAAAAAAAGGAAAAAGGAAGATTTGAAAAGGGAATTTGCAGCCGTGAAATGTGGGTGTTTAGGTGGATGGGGCCGGGTATCCCATTTGCTGTGGCCGCCGGGGCTGGTTGCAGAACAAACACCTGCGGTTGTGCAGGAGCAGCTATTCTACAACGAGCACCTCTGTTTATTAATTAATTTATTACTTTTTAATTTGGCTGATTTCGCTTTGGAAGTGGATTGGGATAAACCAGAAGGAGGCGATCGGGAATACGGAATGAGCACCTGCACGTGCAGTTTTTTCAAACAACAAACTCACCCTGCAATCACCCCCAGAGTTTATGCTGGTGTCACTTACCCGAACTCTTGGTGCCAAATTCTGCTCAGCCCTAGTGCTGTGCTCATCCCAGTGGCACCTGACCCCTATCCCTACCCTGTGGCCAGCGCCTCCCGGGTCTTTCCCGCTTTGTCCCTCACCATTTTGCTTGCAGAAACCCACTGTGTTGGAAGGTTAAATAATAAGCAAAAGTCCCGCGGGCTCCGTCCAGTGCCGGGGTTTTCCCCCTGCTTTCTGGGAAGGCCGATCCCTGCGAACGGGCGCTCGAGCCAGCGCGGTGCAGCGCTGGGCACGTCACAGACTTTGCCCTGCGTGGGCACCCAACAAACTTCATCTTCATCGTTGGTGGGGCTGAAGAGGCGCCCGGTGCTCACTGTGACCACAGTGAGAGCCGGGAGCGACGGGCAGTGCTGGGAATCTGGCAGGGGAGCCACTGACAGCACCGTAAATAAATAAAGCTGCTTTTTCTCCATAAAGCGATGCACATTTAAGACACCTTCACCCTGGCTGCTGGGGGCTTTGGGGATCCTCAGCGTCCTTCCATGCAGGTTTGGGTTTTCCGGGGTACCGTCCTCTGACGGGAAATGCGGATTGTGGGCTGGGGATGCCCGAGGGATGCGCCAGCTTGTCCCGCTTGGCGCCGCGCGCTCGGCACCCTCGTCCTGGCCATTCGTTGGTGCCATCTTCAGGCAAAGCCTCACTATTGCCGGAGCGGAGGAGCGAGCGCGGTGGCGCCTGATCCCTGCATCCCGCGCATCCCTCCGCCGCGGCTTCCCAAGGGCCAGGCTGCCCACAGCTGATTTACGGCGCTTTTTAGAGCCAAATTGCAGAGAAGGCACCAATAACAGTGATGAAGGGCCCGGCAGAAAATAGTGGCTTTTTTCCCCCGTGCAAGGGAAGGGTCCGTAGCACCGTCCCCACTTCAAAGCTAATGGCAGAGGCGCAGGGAGGCTCTGACCTTTAGCAGTCCGCCTGCTCGTGTGGGTTATATCATGTCAGCAGCCGGCGGCTATATAAACTATACCTGCCTTTGATGAGGCCCTTGCAGACCTTTAAATGGGTGCAGAGAGAGTCAGGCTCTCTGCGAGGAGGAGACGCGTTTGCAGCCGCTGTTATCGCACACAGGGCTGGCCCAGCGTGCAGAACAAGCGAGTGAGTTTGGTGCCAGGCGCTGGTTTCAAGCTGGTCTTTCTTCTCTTCCCACCCAGCGCAGCCCCTTACGTGGCCTGGGGCCACCATCTGCACCAGGGCTCCCGCAGAGCCCCTCCAGTTTTGGCAGTGCCAGCGGTTTGCCGCCCAACAACCTGACAGATTTCCAGTTTTCCTGGGTTTAGCCTTCACGTGGAGGCTGAGGAACAACAAAATATAATATTGCTGGGCTAAATATAGCAAGAGCAACTTCCAGCAACATCCGTGTGGATGGGGCGCGAGAGCCATCAGCGTTCCTGTCCCAGCAGGATCTGCGGAACGCTCCTGTACAGCGACATGACCCCAGGGATGGACAGAACCCACCATTACATGCACTGAAACGGGGCAGCAAGAAGCAATAACAAAGTCTAGTGAGACAGCTACCAAAAAGCTTTCTTTTTTTTTTAGCAAAAGAACAATTTCTAATTCTCTCTGGGAGGCTGAGTGCTTGGAAGCAGCAAGTTTATCTCCTTCTATTTTGCTTCTAGCATCTATTTCTAAGCTATAACTCCCTTTTTTATTAGTGTTTCAAGTGCTCACCCCTCATGAGGACACGTCAGTTCATCAGTGACTCCAGGGGAAGCCCCTGCAGCAAAAGCCACTTCTGCATTGGGGTGCATTGCTGATTCCTGGGAGCCAGGGCCTCTGAGCCCCCAGATCCTGGGAAAGATGCAGGAATTGGCAGTCAATGCCAGGCCAGTTGCTGGCTCTGCCCTTTGGAGCTGGGTTTGTGAGCTAGGGAATGGGTTGGACCATCAGCAGGGCAATGGGAAGCTGGTCCAACACTCTGGCACACAGAAATGTCTCGCTGTCTTCTCAGGAGGTCTTACAAACCACATCCAAAAGGTAAAAATAAAAAGGAGGAGGGAAAAAAGTCATCATTACACTGACACCTGCAGATAAGTTTTACAGCCAAGCATTGGCTAGAATAACCACACTCCTAAACAAAGCTGATTTATTAGGAAAACTCATCCGTTTACAGACTGTAAGTTAAGGGTTCAGGGCTCTGCGTACAGCAGTGTTTCAGTCATCAAGGAATATGGTAATAATGTTTTATTGAATTGCTGGAGCCTTCCCCTCGACAGGGCCCTGACCATTTCGGCTGTGAAATACACAGCGCTTTCCCTTCCAGAAGTCCTACACATTGAGCCATAAAGACAAACATGAGTGATCTTGTATCTTCTGGGGCTTTATGGTGTTATAAAATATGTTTTATGTTCCAATCAGCGGCGACAATTTATGAACAGAGAAGCTTGAGAAAGATATAACATCAGACTATGTATTTTAATATAGTTTGAGAGAACTGTAATGCCTTGAATGACATTTGCTCTGAGCACACATGGAAAATGAATAGTAATGCAGCGGAGATTGATAGCTTATTTCATCAGGAAGGGGCTTCTGCGAGAAGTGTTTTATGGGCGTTATAGACGATAACTAGTTGGTCTAAGGAAGAGGATTTATTCGGCCGTGCGGCTACCTTCTCTTAGAATGCTAAAATTTTCCAAGCGCCAACAGATTCGTGAAATTTTGTTAGCATCAATTCCAGGATTTTTTTCCCCTGTAAATATTAAAATTGGAGCCAGAGGTGTACACCAGCTATTTTTATTAATGCTTCATTTTATTTACACAATACCTCAGCTATAAGAATGCATTATGAAGTGACACCAAACCTGCCTGCTCTATATGCAGCTCCCCGGGGGGAACTAAAAGCATCTTGGAAGTGGAAACAACCCCCCAGCATCAGCCTGGAGTTAGAGGACGCTCCTTGTTGAGCACTGGTCACATTTAAGTATCCTGTTCTCCAGATCACCAGCGCATTTATTGCCAAGGCTGGATTTTCTGTGCATTCAGCATGTTTTGGTAAATCAGTCTCAATGCTGCTGTTATTGCTGCCTGCAGAGCACCCACAAGAAGGGCACCCAAAACCTCACCCAGCAAGTCCAGCTCCTTCTCAAGGCAACACCAGAGGTGAACACTTCATTCCTCGACATCCTCCTCGTTGCATCTCCTGATTTATTTGTACACTAAGAGTTTTATTAATGGTGTTGACTCTCCTGTGCTTAGTACATGTCCCTCCGCAGTAATTAAGCATTAACTAATATCTGCTCATTGAAAAGCATAAGAGAGCTTTATTATCAGGCAGGAAAAGGCTGCATTGATTTAGAAGACACAGTTCACATGGTAATTTCTGTGCTACCTTAAAAATCACTGCAAAGTGATCTCTGGAAGGTAATAAACAAGATGCAAAATCACCATGATAACATAAATCACCGTGAACTCACTTGATATTAATAATGAGTGTGCCATGGATCCATCCAAGGGAATTGCTTTGTAATGCAGTATCAATGTACCATTATTTTAAAGTGTTACTAAAGTAAAGAGGAAAATGTGATTCTTTATAGCATATGTGGGATTTTATTAAGCTCTTGTGTGCAGAGAGAAAGAAATGGGAGTGCATGGGCATATCTAGCAGTGATGACATCTGCTAAGCATGATCACTTTGTCCTTCCGAACGTGCGTGACCCATATCCCCCTGTGGAACAAGGTGTCCTTAAAGCCAGAGCAGGAGAAACTAATCTGCAGAAAATAATGACCAGTCTTCTTGTTACAGAGCCTGGGAAGGCCGATGGATACCTTGAAGCTCAAAACCAGCATCTCCCTCCACTCCATGTGGTGCAGTCCCAGCTCCCATGGTATCCCAGGGGTCGGGAGAGGAGGGGGACCAGACCTTCCAGTACAGGGAATTATGTGTTAGCTCAATGTACAGACGGACATTAGAGATTCACCAGCTGCTTTACTCCTAAATATTTGCGTTACCCTCCCCAGAACATTTCATTCCATAGCTTATTTTCCCCTACCAATTATGAATCAGGGCTAGGAGCGTTCTGTAAAGAAAACATGCTTTGCTGAAGTGGGATGTGCCACTCAGTCACCATCCACGAGAAACTTAAAGACAGGCTAGGAATAGGAAAAGAGAAAAGACTTGCAGCATGCTGGCAAAAAAATAGTTCCAAATTTTTGCTAGGATCAGAGGCTGGGAACAAACTGTGTGAGACAGAAGCAGAAGGAGCAGAGATGAGCTTGTCCCTTCAACCCTCCGCCCCTGCTTCTCCATCAGAATCAATAAGAGAAATGATTCAAATGATGCCTTTTACTTTTGCTGTTTATTTTCTCCTTTTTCAGTGGTACGAGCCGACTTTGCTGTTGCTCCCTTGACTAGACAAGGGTGCAGTAAATTCTGCAGGTGCAGTAAGTTCAGACAGGCACTGTGGCTCTCACAGGTAACACCGGCCTCCTCCCTCCAGGGTCTCCTTCTGGGTGACATCAGCCAGACGGCAGAAAAAAAAAAAAAAACCTGCAAAACTCCAGTTTTCTTTCTTAAAATTTAGAGAAAGTGTCCTATGAATGTGCTTAGATTGGATAATCATATGCTTTCTGAGCTTTAAATGTAGAAAATGAAGAATCAATCATACCAAACAAAACTACCCACGAGCTGAAGAGCCTACATGAATTCATGTTCACCGAGGGGCCGAAACCATCACTCAGCTGCCTTCATAGAGCAACCCCAGTCTTCCCCAGAAAGGGATGTGGCACCAGCGGGCATCAGTTTGGAGAAGTTTTGCCTTTTCACCAGCTGCAAATCTGCTCTGATTTTTTTTAGAGGTCCTAATCCCCAGGTTTGAAGCTTTACAATGACCAGAACAGGGACAGAACAGTCCTGTGCTTTGGATTGCAGCAGCTAAAGCACCAGCCCCTTCAGCTCTGCATCTTAGAGTTTTAAATAAATCCTTATGTGGAGATCTTGAAGAGCCGGACTAACGCCCCAAAGCATTAATGGGTGTTAAGTGGCATGCCAAGATAAGAGTACATCCCTTTGTGAGGAATGACTGATAGAGCTCAGGGGTCAAGTGAAATTGTGCTTATCTGCGGGCAATTCAGCCGTTTCTTCCTGTGTTTGCTGTCTAGAATATTCTTGTGGGGTGGAGGGAGAAAAAGGAAAGTGTAAACCAGGCCTTCTTGCAGCCACGAGTCAGGCAGAAGATCCTCCAGAGGCTCTCTAGCTCAGATCGGCACTTGGAGCGGAGAGGCCTTCCTGGCACCAGGGCACCCACCGGGCACACCGGATCACTACTCATTACAAGGAGTCAGAAGTCCTTTTGCAAAAACAATGATGCAGGAGAAGTTCCTTTCAGTAAATAATGAGCAGGCCTGAAAACTAGCTCAGAACATCTGCCTGTTCCTTCCCACCGAACCCTTCTCATCTCTTTAGGGCACAGAAGTTGGGACCTGAAGCAGCAAACTTCTTCCCAGGGTCTCATTGGGCAGGAGCTCCCAAGGACAACGTGGCAAGAGCCTTCTGTGTAAAACATGGTTCTCTGGGGAGATGGCGATGCCACAAGGGCTCCACTTCTCTCCACCTTGCCAGTCTCTTTTACGTTTTCTGCAGCTGTAGCAGATGGATGTGTTTTGGAGTTAACTGGGTGGGAGAAAGTCCTCTGCTCTGGAATAGACTCTCTGTTCTTGGCACAGCAGTGTCCACTTCTGCTACCTGGGACATTCGCCCAGGATTTGATTAAAAGGTTTTGTAACCAGGGAGAAACAAGGTTCTGATGCACTGGGATAGGTCCCAGCACATCCATTTCATGGGCCCACCTGCAGAGTGAGCAGGGCTGCGCTGGCCCCAAAACAGGGACCAGCATCCACCGCCCAGTAACTGGCCAAGAAGGTCTCATAGAGGAAAATGAAAACTTTGGACATGTGGCGCGGGAGCATCCGTCACGCTGGCTGCTTTCCCTGGCAGCTGAGCTCCCTCAGATCCAGCATGTCCCTCAGGTTTGTCCTGTCCTGAAGCACATTAAATCCCACCACTGAAGGCTGATCCTGGCCACTTCCCAACAACAGGAGCAAAAGACCTTGTTGATCCTTGGATAGCCCCAGGAACTTGACACGGTCACAATCCCGAGGGAAACCTCAGGAAACACGCGAATCCATAAATCCACTTTTCCATATTTTTATCAAGTGACCAGGTTTTATTTTGGCCCCCAATATCATTGACATGTACAGATATCAGTGCAGACTTTTGTCTTTCTGCATTTAAACAAACCAGGAACAGCAGGAATGATGATGGTCTGAATCTGGTCATAGCCTGGGGTAGCACAAAAGAACCCCCACTGGGATTGGGGAGTAACTTTATAAATAGAGAGAGTGGGAGATAAGAAAGGATTTCTAAAAAGGATTTTTCCAATTGAAATGAGTAACATGAAGTCACTGAAAGAAATCTCAATATTTTGATGAATCCAAATAAAAATGCTACTGGAAGGCTGAAACAATCCAACATGTCTTTCCCCATTCGTTATTTATACACAACATCAGATATTCCAATGAGTAGTAGGGAATAAGTGCTTGCTCCTGGGAAAAGAGGAATGTACCACGTTGAAGGAACTCGTCCACAACCCTGAAGGAGCCTGATATCCCCCCATACTTCTCATGCTTTGGTGATGAGATGAAGCTGCTCCAGAATGTCACAAAGTTGGGCCAGGAGACTCTTTATGTGCTATCAAATCCAAGCTGTGACATCAGGATGTATATACTGCTTCGTGCTGATTAATAGCTCCAGTCAACATCATCTAACTTATTCCTATTGACAGATCTATGAAATACTTGCAGAATCAACAGCTATAAAATGGATGGCAATGCACTGGCACTATAAAGCCGTAACGCTCGTGTCTATTGCAATCAAGGCTTTTAAAACCTAATTACTTCTGGGTGACATCAGTCATATATTTTCACGTGAAATTACAGTGGCATGCGATTGCCCGGCAGAATAAAAGAAAACAAATGATGTCCTGTAATAACAGAGAAGTGAACTATCATTTTTAATCTGGCATGAAAGCTCTAACTGATGAAGCTTAATACAGCTTGTTAAAACACCTAACAAGCAAGGACGTGATTAAGTATTGTCCTTTTGCCTCTGGGAAATGGGATCTGCTCTCAGCAAGCATGAAGTGACTGAGATAGCCCTTTGGAGCTGATTGAGCTGCACATAAAGTAACTTCTAATGATCTCACTCCACTTTGAGCCATAAAGATTTAGAAGGGACAATATTTTAGAAATGATCAAGTTCCACTCTTTTTATTAGTGAGGATAAAACACCTTTGTGGAGAAAATTAAACAGAATAAATTGTTTAAGCCTTCTGCAGCTTCCATCATTTAGCAGTGGCAGAGGAACGCAGCATCACAGACGTGGTGGGGAGGCCAGGACTGATCCAAAGTAGAGTGAAGCAAGAGGAAAAAATCTCCCTTTTGCTTCCCAAGTGAAACACAAGGAGTTTCCAGTAACCCCCGTGTTTGGCCTCTTCTACATGACTCCCTCTTAGAGAAGGGCCTGAAGACACCTCCCAACCTCCACCTCCTTTCCTGTCCCAGCCACCTGCGATATCTCCCCTTCTTCACTCAGACTGAGACAGTCAGAAACTAGAGATTCTGGGGCCCGTAAAGCATTCGGGATTTGGGCTGTTCAGGTTAGGTATGGATTTGTGTCAGAGCCTCCAGCCTTCCCCAGTTCCTGCTGGACCAGGGCAAGGGAATGTCCTTGAGAGGAGGACTCTTCCAAGACAACATCCACCCGGCTCTCCAAATCACCATGTTCTGGCCAAATTGCCTCTCGCACTAATATCTTCATGGGGACAAACACACCAAAGTGCCCAGAATCAGTCCAGCTCTAGCAATGGACCATGGCATAACCTGCAACATTTTGTTCTCCTGACTTAAGGACGCTTTTTTTTTTCCCCCCCATCTCCAGGAGATGCTTCTTTTATGGTGCTTAAATTAAGTTTTCAAGGTTAATTGTCCAATTTGATGTCTTTGGTTCAATAAATAATTCAGAGACAGTTTACGTCCTCCCATGTAAAGATGCCTACTGAGGTTACAGTAGCAGCCAGGCATTTCCTTTGATGTGCTATTAGCTAATGTGCTGAAGGTTTTTCCACCTCATTTTGGAAGCATTTATGCTCTTCAAGAGGACATTTGAATGGAGCTGAAATTCACTGGAAGGGACTGCAATGAAGACAGCCAAAGCCACCAAGCTCCTGATGAAGTCACTGCCAATGTCTGTTGTCCAGTGATTTTCCTGCTCTCAGCTACGAACAGCAATAGCACAACAGTAATTTTAGGTCTTAATAACAACCCTCTAGACTTCAATTCAGCTGGCTGGATCCAGGGGCCTTCCACAATCTCTTTGGGGATTTTTTTCCTGGAGCAGCTAAGAGGAACAGTCCTTTTCAGAGAACTTTTGCACTGTTACCAGGACCGATACTCCATTAGATATTTCACATAGCAAACACACTGTAGAATATACATGAAGTTGCATTTCTTAGGCACATTTTATCTCATTCTTGCAAAGAATCCCCAAGACTGATTTTCCTACAGACCCTGTACAATGGGATAAGCCTGCTGGGTGTCCCAGGTGCCAATGCAAGAGAAACACTAAGCCATAAACCTTCCTGTAGTGTCTTAGTGCGAGTTATAGCTCAGCTGATGTGAGCTGGAGAGACTCTGCAAGGCCCGGGAGCTGCGAACAGAGTGACACATCTTAGCTCACCCATGTCAAGGAGAATTTTGGAGGATCATTTAATATGTGGAGCAAACTCCCAGTAAATAAAGCAGAAGACACACTGCTTACCAAATCTCCCTGTTAATCACACTCCAGGCTGAGTTAAGAGCACTAGTATTTTCTGCAAATCCGCAAGTCCCATATCCGTAGGTGCTATATAATATTGATACTGATGACATTGCTGGAGTATCAATGCAATCACGCTCGCGCGCGGGTCAGCAGGTCGCAGCACATCGAGGCACCGGCTGTGGCTAGGATCATTCCCGGTGCTGACACTGCAATGCAGCTGCGATGCAGCGCTCCCGGCACAGGGACATTGATTCAGTACTATGGCTTCTGTCCTTTAAATAAAGGTCATCTTGCAGGGCTGGCTCTGCTTGGGACAACTCAGTTAAGAACCGAAGGAAGAGGTGCCAATGTCCCCAGTGGGGTGGGAGCCCTTGATGCCACTTGCTTCTCGTTGAGGGTGGGCACATAGGCTTGGACAAGGTTCTCTCCTGAGCCACAATACCCTACAGGGCAGATTTCAGGCTTGCAGGACATTGATCCAATAGCCTGAATTTTGCCCACAAGAGCAAAATATTCTCACTTAAAATCACAGCTTTTAGAAATCCAGCTCTTACCTAGTGCAAGACTCCGAGGCCAGCAGATTCTCAGATTTGCAGCCAGCAATGTATTCAGGAGGCATCCAATCCTAGCTATAAAAAAGGGGGGAAAAAATCATCATCAAGGCAACAGCATAAAGGAGGATAGTTGTTAAAAGTAATTTCAATAGGGTATATGCATAACCTCTAACTTGGGGGCACCTAAACACTGCAAACGTGGCCAGTGTATTGTAATTTTTGCATCGTTGCACATTACTCACAAGGTACATTAGATGGACACTGAAGAATGAATTATTCTTTTCAGCAAAACATTTTTGTGGAGTAAGTAAATTTATCTTGCGGGGAGAGTAAAAGGAAGAAATATGGCATTAAAATGTGCAGATCCGAGTTGAACACATCTCTCTTTTACAGGGAAACCATGATTTAAGTGCACTCTATTACTAATGTTTAATAAAAGCCATAATTCAGAGTGTCAGGCTGAGGCTGTGTGCATTGAAACTGTGATCTGGGGAAAAATGACATGGACATTTTTCAGTACAGTAGCTCTTCTTTAAGCCATTTGTCTACAGGCCTAAATTAGCTTTGAAACCTACTTTATCTCTGATAAAAAGGCATTGATACAGCGATTATGCTTTATCAATTAATTTTAGCTGGAGTTCTCGAGAGGACGCAAGTTTATGGGAATCCTTTGCTGACCTCCTCCCTCGGGACACCCCGGGCAGGCAGCAGAGCACGTTACAGACCCTTGCCCCTTTCCCTGGGCTTATTCACAGCTCTCCTCGAGCTTTGAGCGACCTTGGGAAAGTTTATGCAAGCGCGGACCAAATCCCAGCGCATCTGAGGATGCTTCTCCCCAAACACCGTATCCCCATCTCGCCAGTGGCATTGCTGACCTCTTACTGGGGGAGGTGGAGAAGTCCTGGACAATATATGCTGTTGCCAGCAAGTTATATATTGCTCTGCCAACATGGATTCGGAAGGGAATGCAGGATTGACGGATGGATTGAAAAGCAAAGGAGCTATTTCGGGTCTCTTTGCTTGACATTTTGCAGAGCCAAGCTTGCAGACAGGCCTGAATAGAGCCGACTGCTGCCCAGGCTCTGCTTGCTACATGTCTGGCAGGAATTGCTCTGAACTTTCCTGCAAAATCATCTCTAAGGCACCTCCCAGATCCAGGGTTTTTCTGGTGCAATGCGAACAGTGGGATACCCTAAACCTTGCACCTCTGCCTGCTGCACCAGGGCCCCTACAGGGTGCTTCACTTATCTGGGTCCCTCCTGCAGACCCATTTGAGAAATCTCTAAAGCCTACACATCCTTATTTAGAGTTATCCATCCCTCAAGAGTCATGGGACAGGTCTAATGTCAGAGTCTGCAAGCGCAGCGGCCGCTGCTGCAATGCTTATGCTCAAGCCTGGAGGTTTTTGTGAACTTGCAGCCACTAGAAGTGACCTGGGTTTTGGTTTTCTTTCTCCTCCTCTACAGACCTTCAATGAAACCAGAATTTCTAGAGAAAAAGCACACACAAATAGAACTCCAGCAGCTTGTCCAGTCTCTGCTGCATACCTGCACACATGCAGTTTTAATGAGCATTAAAATTAAAAAATTAAAATGCTCAGCTCTTACCTCTTGATGCTTTGCTGGATGCCAGCACAACCAGGCTGGGTCAGGTTTAAACACACGCTCTCAGTGTGGCACATCCCAGGGTACCCCTCCAACAAATGCAACAGGGAGGCACATGCTTGAGGCAAGGAAAAGGGGTGCAACATTCCCGGATTCATTTGCTTCTTGCCCTAGGGCAAAAAGCCATGCTAGGAGTAAAGCGCTCTCCCTTGCCCTGTTCCTTTAGGCATTTGCCCCTTTTCTTGTCTGTGCAGTGTTGCTGGACCCTATGTCCATCATGCACAGGCACCACTTTGCTTTCATGAGGAGCAGTTTGCAAGAGGAAGCTTCTCAAATACCTGCTCAGCCTGCCCCAAGAGC
Organism: Nothocercus julius; assembly: GCA_013398735.1. NCBI lineage: Eukaryota > Metazoa > Chordata > Aves > Tinamiformes > Tinamidae > Nothocercus > Nothocercus julius. Next base: position 5,613,225 of record VZSV01000029.1, read on the forward strand.
CTCCAGCACTGCAGGAGTTGTTCACAGCCACCACCTTGTCCTTAGCAGCATTGTAAACTGGTGCCAGGCTTGCCATGCAACAGGATCCTCCCAAAATTATATACAGCATGAGCTCCTCAAAGCTACACAATGCAGGGCAGCAACATCAGAGCAGAAACCCAAGTGAGGGGTCGCGCCACTAAATACCACTTTCATTTACAATATGACCCACAGCTGGGACAGTTAGTAGCCCAAACCACATCCCTCCAGGTGAGCAAAGCCTAGGAGCTCAGGACAAGCCTGCTCCTTGTTCCCTTGTCAGGGAAGTGCTCCCTGGTGGAGGTTTCCTCCCAGGCATCATGCCACCCCTCAATTAAACTCTCCTTAAACTTTAAAGGGACACTTAAACGTGCTTTTATGACCCCATTACCTCCTCTTTATAACCCGAGGTGAAGACAGGGATTCCTGTTCGAGACGTCTTAAAGGTTATATGTACAATTGGCTGGCTTTCATCGAGTTCTTTAGCATTACAACTCCTAAGCCAAAGCAAACCCAGGCACATCAGCCCGACGGTGCAAACCAGTGCAGATGGCACCATCCAATAGCCCTTTACCAAACCAAAGTCTAAGCAACTCCCAAATCCAGCCCAAATGTCACCCACCAAGATTATTCCAAAAGAAGTCCCAAGCCCAAAGCTGCCTCCTACTTGCTCTTCCCTCCACGATTGCAGTTTGTACCCAAGCTCCCCTCCCTAGCTCGCTAACCTGAGTGTGATATTAAGGCAGAATCATTAATGACAGATGTGTAAACTTTTGCATGGAGGGATGCCAATATTTTGCATACTTGCACAGTGCTGCCATAAATATTAATGTGGTGCTAATATGGGAAGTTCCACCAGCTGTGTCCATTCTCCAGGGATCCTTCGACTATTTATATTCGTGGTAATGAGCAAGCTGTTATTATATAATCAGGCTGTTGGAGAAGCCTTTGGAATAAAAGTCTCGCTATGAATTAGCCATCAGCCGAAGCTTGTTTGGAGCCATGAGATGTTACAGATTTCACGACTGAGGTTTCCATGTATTTGACAGGCAGGGTGGCAGGAAAGAAAGGGGAGAAAAGCAAAAGGTGCTGAAAACCAGCTCCCGAATAATTAACACTGATAGGGGCTTTGAGGTCCTTTTGCAGTTGCAAATTTGGCTTCTTATTTAGCCTCCACTTGCAGCCCTGGGGCTGTGAAAGGATCGGATATTAATGTTTAGCAATAAAAGCCCAGTGTTCTGCCAATGCTGGTGTGGAGGTGCGAGCTGCTACTTCATGGGGATGGCAGCTCCCTGCCAGGGCCAGCGCCTCCGTGCACGGAGCTGGCTCCAGGCAGGGGCAAGGGATGCTCTCCGTGGCACTGGACCGGCTTCTTGCTAAGGGAATAAGTGAAAATCTCCTGCATGCGAACACGGAGCAAGCAAACACCAAAAGTCTCTGCTTGCTGCCTAGCAGAGAAACTTTTTGCAAAAAAATATTATCACAAAGGAGGCAAAAATTACAAGTGGTAGTTATTTGCCGAGCAAAACAGGCGCATTTCACAACCGCAAGCCAAGAAAAACTTCATTTTTCTTTGCTGTCACCAAGCACAACCTGCTTTTATCAGAGTGAGAGTGATGCTGCTTTCATTTGGTTGGAGAATCAGCCCTCTTTTCCAGTGCTAAATCTGGATTTTTGTTGATTTTATTACTGTTTTGGACTCCCACAACACAAATGACTGATAAGCCAAAGCTGTGCTGCATCCGTGAATGTATCACTCTCCTATTGTCTGCTTTTTTTTCCTTCATCAAATCTGTGGGTTTTTTAGAAGAGGGTCTTCCTCTTTAAAAAAGAAAAATCATTCCGCAGAACAGTTTGGAAGTGATTTAAATCCTCCCCCCTCCTTTTTGGGGGGGAACGATGAATATTTAATTGAGTTGAAGGTGGATAAATGATCATTTTCTTCATCCGATACAGTGGCGAGTAGTAAATTACTTTACCGGGAAACTTGGTTATAATTGCAAAATTGATAACAGAGGTGTGAAAATTTACACCTGTGATAATAAAGTCTACCTTCCCGCCGCACATGGACATTATATCTTATGAGTTATCTCCCACCCATGAGCTAAATATTTCAGGCACACTGGCAATCAGAGACTTCAGCTAGCCAGGTAAGGAGCAGCCTATGCTTTTTTTTTTCTTTTTAATTTTGCATGGATAAATATATGTATTTCTTAGGAATATCTCTTCCAGACGCAGCTGCGCAGCAGTGCTCCCCGGGCGGGTGTTTGCGTGCCTGCAAACTGCTATGGAGAACGTGCTGCAATGCAGGGCTCAGAGGCAGGAAGGGGAGGACGGAGCATCTTGACCTTGGGCAGACCTGGATTAAAAATTGCCGCTGGCTCGTGGGCCTTGGGGCTGGTCCTTGGGATGCTGCAGAGCCAGGGGGAGCTTCCCTGCTGCCGCTCTCTCCTCCAGCCGTGCAGCTTTGTACCCCTGCATCCTTGCATCCCTGCAGGCTTGCATCCCTGCATCCTTGCAGCTTTGCATCCTTGCATCCCTGCAACTTTGCAGCCTCACAGATTTGCAGTTTTGAAAATGTGAGTGAAATTAATACCGTGCAGAAGGGCATGGCAGGGTTACCCAGTGGGGGAATCCAACCCCTTGTACAAAGTGCTCGGCAGCATCATCACCCCGTGAGCATCTGGGTGCTGACTCAAAGTCAATCCATGTTTTCAGAAGATTCCTTCAAGGTCAAGGCTTCTTGCTGGTGTTTTGCTGGTTCTCTTGGAGGCTGAAAGCATGTATGGATCAGGCCCCATGGAGCCAGCTGTTATATACAGTCATTAAGGCACATATTGGAGTCTTCAGCCCGCATCCAAGTCCAATCCATGACCCCCTGCCCACTGCAGCGCAAGGAGATGCAGCTGATGCCATCAGTTTGTGCTGAAAGAGATGCTCTGTTTTAGAAGTTTGGTTTGGTTAATAGCACTGTATTCACAATTTCTGTTGCAGAGGTGCCAAAGCCATAAAAAGCCCCACATAAATTGCCTCTTTCTCCTCATTTTAGCATGTCATTTCATACTTCTATATGGATATATATATTTTACTGTGCACTCTGTTCCTTAAGACACCAGGACTTTTGTCTTGGCCGATTTATTCAAGATAATTGTATGGAAGTTCCCGTGCTTTCTCCAAGATTGCAATTGGCTGAATTTGGTTGGGAACATTATGTTAACAAGAATGTATTTTGCTGCACCTGGAAAAATATTATTATTGTTGTTGTTGTTATTATTTTATTTATTTATTATGAATAAGTGAATTGTTTCCCTTCCCTTTTTCCCTCCCTTCAGGTATTTTTCCTCGAGCTCTTCTCAGCGCCATCTCCAGCCTCCCCTCTCCGAGCGCGCGAGACGAGACGCGAGAGCCATCGATTCACCTCCGGGAATACTTTGGAGAGATCAAAAAGTGCTCGTGTGCAAGCGGCTTCCTGTGGGAGGAGCGCGGCAGGCGAATCAATCCAGGAATGCATTGTAAAATCAATGCGCTGTATAATTAGGGCACTCCAAGGGTAAAAAAGAAAAAAAAGGAAGAAAAGGAAAGGAAAGCTCCTTGTTGCATGCGCGGAGAGCGCAGCAGCCTCTGAGCAAGAAGGTTTTAAGCAGGTGTTGGGGTGGAGGGTGAATTTTGGGGGATGCACTTGGTGCCAAAACCTTGTAGCTCGGTGCTTGCTGCAAACTGCCAGGCAATGTCGCCTATAGCTCATGCAAGTGGAGGGGGGTGCAAGCACTCTTCTTTCCTACAGCGCTAAATTAGGGCTTTAGGAAACCAGATTCAGCAGAGGTTTGTCCAGTGCCCCCTGCTCGGTGCATTGCTGCTGTGCGGTTGGGCTTGGCAGCCATCGGTTTGGCAAACCAGGCTCCAAAAAATACAGACTAAGCCCAACTTCATCTTCATTTTTAACCATTCAATTCTAAAAAGATGCCCAAGACCAAGTCTGACCCACAAGGTCCTCCCCGGGAATTATAATCCCAAGCAAACGGCCCCCAAATAAACAAATACTCTGTCTCCAAGGGCCAATGTGCCGGTTCTCTTTCCTCCAATGGATCCTTAGGGGTTTTATGGATTGTCAGCCCAGGGAACTGCTCTGGGTTGCAGGGCAAAGGAAACTACTCCGTATTAAAATACATGGCTCTTGTGGGATATGGCACTTTCGCCAGGCTGCCTGGGAGTTTGGCAAGAGCCCTGAAGTTTAGGAAGACGGATAACACTGCAAATCGGAAAAGGCAGATTTTCATCAATAGAAAATTACAGATCCCCGGTGAAAACTCCCATCATTATCTATCAAGAGACAAATTGGAGTGAATTCCTCTTCACTGGCTTGTGGTGCCTGGATCTGCGGGGTGGGAATGATCTCTGTCCTCCCCTGGGCAGCGCTTCGTTGGGTGTTTTAATTGGTTGTAAGAAGAACTATTGCATTGTGGTAAAGATGCTCATGCCCCTATTTCAAAGAAAATCTTTTTTTTTTTTTTTTTTTTTCCTGGAGGATTCAGGGGACTGGAGGGCTCTAACTGGGGACATAAGTGAGAAAGGCAAGGGGAGAAAGAAGCGCAGAGGTGTATCTTGATGCTCCACTATGAATCTCTGGCTAATGCAAACCCTACCTGTATTTAACCAAACACAACAGGAATGCTGGTGTCGAGGTTTGATTTTTGATGCCAGGCTGGAGAAGGGCTCTTCGGCAGAGCTGCAGGCCAGGTTTGTTGCATCCGCTTTCACACTTTGGAAAATGCACAGATCTATCCCAAAGAAGCTCCCCGGGAACACGGATGCCAAATGCATCGTTTCCTTGCGGATACATCCTGCAATCTGGGATACACAATAGCAAGGACAAGCGCTGAAATTGCGCTTGGGCTGCAGGCAGGAGGCCCTTATTAATGCAATTAATAAAACACACTCTTATGCTGGACTCCGACCAGAGAGAAGCACCGCTCCAAGGATGCTCCCGGAGCCCCCGGCACGGGCTCCAGGAGAGGGCAGTCGTGGGAAGGCGTTCCCATGTCCCGCTCCCGCGCGGCCTCCGTGTTTCCCAGCCTCCCGAGGCGAGGCCGTCCCTAACGAGCCCGTCAGCAAGTGGGAAGAGAAGCAGGGATGCTCTGCGGCTTGCGGGCACCTGCCTTCTGTGCAGCCGCTCTAAAAATAAAGACATAAATAAAGGGAATTGCAGAAAAGTGCCCTCAGAAATGCAGAAGTGGCCCTCAAACCTCTTGAGCAGTGTGTGAGAGGGAAGCGTGCAGCGTTGGGGCTTTTTGGGGGCAGGTTTTGCATGTTTTTGAGCCTGACCAGCCTCCTCGCCAGGCACTTTGGAGGCCGTTTGGGCCTTTTTGCACAGTGTATTGGAAGGGGTGTGTTCAGCCAGCAGGACATTTCAGAACCACTTGGTTTGGCTCCTTGGGGGCCCCTGCGTACCGCAGGACAGGGCAGATAGTGTCGTCCCCAGTCCTGGTGGCACTGGACCCCGGTGGTGGCATTGCAGGAGCGAGCGTCTGCTTTTGCTGTGCAAGGAGGAGGGACCGTCTTGAGGTTTCTAGCTCTGCACCCAGTTCCCGATCCTCCCCCGAAATGCCCTGTTTGACCTTGAGCAAGGGCGTTTCGCCCCTTTGTGCCTCAGTTTCCCCATCTGTAAAATGGGCTCCATTCCCCAAACCGGCACCTTCCCGCCCGGCTCCAGCTCTGTCCCTTGCCCAACCTACGTGTCCGGCAGCCTCCAGGTCTCCCCGTTTGCTGAGCACCGATGCAGCTGCTGCTGTAACCTTCATGCCATTGCTCTGCCCTTATCTCCTCCTGCCTTTGCAGGAGAAGCAGCTCAGCTTTTCCTTCCCTGTTTCCATTAGCAAGCGCAGCAGATGCATTTCAGGACCCTGGGATTTTCAGCTGAGCGCGGTTGACAACTGTATGAATCTTATAGCCAATGTAAGTAGCTAATGCAAATATCAACACTGGAGTGGGAGCCACTCGGAAGCGGTAAGTGACTGATAGAAAAGTGATTATATGGACTTCATGTTGGAAAGTAAATATTTACTCTCCAGCATTGACAGATGCCTCAAGCACCATAGATCTAAAGAAGACATTGATTCGCTGTCAATGCAGCCTCTCTTATCTCTTACTTATGAAAATATCTGGCAAATGTTACATCACTGGATTCCTCCGTAGCCCAGTGGCCTCAGCACGGCTGCTCGGGTAGTGTACTTAGTGTCTAACAGTGCAATAGTTAATGGTGGTTGATGGTGATATTACTTGCAAGGCTCTGCTATACCCTCCTGAAATGCAGAGCATCCTTGAGGCAGCGGCATTCCTGCTTCCCAGTGCCAGACGAGGGCTGTGGGCCAGATCCTGCCCTGGTGCAAAACCTCCCTACTTCCCCTCCAGAAACAAACATAAAAAAAAAAAAAAAAAAGAGAAAAGTCAAAGCACCTGGGCAAGTTTTTATCTGCAAGAAGTGATATCCCTTGAAGGAGAAACAGAGAAGCGAGCACGGTGGGAAAATGCAGCCATGCTCTTTAAGAGCAAGCTGCTGCTCCGCGGTCCCCGCGTGCCGCTCTCCTCTTTGCCCTCCTGGAATTGCCTTGAAATAACTTAAATGAAGTTGAGTCCTTCTGAGGCTGTCAAGTTTGTAGCACCTCCTTGGCAATCAATTTAACCTCCTCGACTCTTTTTTTCCCCCTGCTGGTGAGATCGCTGAGTCAGCGATCTGCAGCCACGCGGCTCCCGTCCCGGGGCTCCGGTCCCCGCGCCATCGAGCGGCGCAGGCAGCTCTGTCCTGTACCCACCTTGCACCGTCCTCACTCAGCCCGGTTTTGGCATGGGCACCCACAGGCGCTGTGCTCTGAAATGGCACCACGGGCACCGAGAAGAGGGTGCAAACGGGCTCTGAGCACTGTGCACGAAGCTGCTCCAGCCTCTTCGGGTCTCGCGGTGCCTTCAGCATCCTCAAGACCTGGCCTTGCCCATGCGGTGCTGCAGCTGTTTTATTCTCCCCTTGACCTTCAAAGAGAAAAACACTATGTACTCTCAAAGATGTCCCACTGGTGTCCTCTTGTGGGGTCTTCAGAAGTCCTTGTGCCGCTGGGTGACACTGCCACGTTTGGGTGACATTGCCAGGTTTACTTTGCAGCCCAGCCGTGCCCCTCTCTCCCCTGGCACCTGCTCAGACCAGAAAGAAATAATCAGCATGGAGGCTACAGAGGAGCTGGAAGAGGCAGGGAAGCAAGAGCACTCGGTCCTTCCCTGCCTCCCGTGGAGCCTCCGCTGCGGGCCCGACAGATCCACGCAGCAGCTCTCTGCATGTTGTCCTTCAAATTACTAAACACACTCATAGCACTTCTATTTTCTTCTGCCTGGTGACAATTATGTGCTGCACGGGGGAGCCTTGTTTTAGCAGCTCCTCGGTTGGGCGCTGTTCCTGGCTGTTTTCATGCCAGGAGCAGCGGTGGGACCTGCCTTGAGCTTATCGGACCCAGTGAGGTGCCACCCAGCACAGGCACCAGTCCCAGAGAACAACAACCTGGCTCGAAGGGTCTTCCCTGAATAATCCCAAAGGACTGAGCGGGATGAGGTTTCAGCTGCAGGGTATTTAAAGGAAGAGGAGTCAGAAACGCTTTTGCCAAGTTTGTAGGATGGTGACCTTGAAGCCTCCAAGACTTCACTGGATTTGGTGGCACTAAGTTGTGGTGTGTGTGGACAAACCACAACAAATCTGAAAGGAATCTTTGACAGAATAGGACATTTTAAGGAGACATTTGCTGGTAACAAGGTGTTGGGGTGCTTACAGGACTGCTGGACTCTGCTTTTGCTTTCACAAGAGAGACCAAAGCCAGTGAAGTCGGTGAAGACACAGCTGCCCAGGGTCTCATCTAACAGCTCATGGCATCCGACCTTTGCAGTGAGCCAGGACGGGGTCTCGACATGTCCCACGGCCACATTATCTGTAGTCTGTCCATCCCTCTAGCTCTCCTCCTCCACCAGGTCCCCCTGTCTGCAGGATCACTTCAGTGACTTCCATGAGATTATTGCCACGAAAGAGGTGTGGGAGACGAGATCCCTCTCTCCCAAACCGGGGACTCTCTTTTGTCTTTTCCCTTAGGAGTTGAGTAACTCTGGGACAACTGAAGTCCCCCCCTACCCAGCCTCATGTCCCTACTCGATCAGGGACCATGGAGCCCGATGCTAACTGGGGTGACACGGGGGGACACCCGTGGGGTGCTCATCCGTCCTCCAAGCAGCGAGTGTGTGTGCACGGGGAGCAAGTCCTCACCCTGCTCCCACTCAGGTGTGTTTTATTCCTCTCTTCACCCGATGGCAGCAGCAGGGAGCCGGGCTGCAGCCTGGGCTGTGCGCTCGCTCCCCTTTGATTGCTGCGCCGCAACTCTGCTCCTTGCAAATTAACCATTTCCAGAGCGCGGCGTCGGTGCCGCGCGCCGAGAGGGTAATGCACCAGGCATTGCACCAAGCACTGCAGAGCGCACGGCTGCGGCCGTCCCCGCCGCCCCGGCACCGAAACCAAAGGGTACTCCAGCCTTTTCAGATGCATAGAGCAATTATCCTAAACTGTCCTTAGGAAGACATTATTCTTAGGAATTTTTTTTTCCCCAGTATTTCAGTGTTTCGCAAAGACCCCCACATATCTTTATTGTAAAATTTGGGGCTGCTTATAGCAAATTATAATTGTGCAGCTTCATTACTACAGCTATGTAAATTCTGTTGCCCTTCAGTAAAGCATCCTCAGATTTAAGATGCAAAACGATGTTGTTAAGATGTGGTGTGAGATAAAACAAAGGAAAGGCAAGCAAGGTGGCTGCTTTCTCTGCATTGACTGCGTGGTTGTTAATGAGAGTCGTCTCTGTGTACAGGTCTAGCATCTGGTTGCTATGTTTATTTTAATTGTTTATATATATATTTTTTTTCCCAGGGAGAAATCCAAATCCCATTTGCACTCTCTTATGACACAAACCCTTGCAAGTCTGGAATAAATCTATAGATTAAACATCCACGAGTTTTTAAATTGCTCTATTCCTCAAACATAAATAGTGCGGGATGTTTTAGGGTAAGATGTGAACTTTCCAGCTTCATCTCTTTTCCACTCCCATATTCTCTTAGCTGCCTGCTGTCAACTCCTTGTAGGTCATTTAAAGCAACATAAGCAAGGCAAGCAAACAGCAAAATTGCAAGATGCAAATGCCCTTCATTTCTGGCTTGGAGTCAAAAAATAATAAGTTGACAATATCCCTGCCAGAATATGCAGCAAGGGTGACTGCATATTTCTTCCTGCTGGCGTGACAGCGCTGGGGAGCTGGGCACCGGGAGAGACAAGCCTGCGTTCCCCAGGATGCGGCAGCATGGGCCTTATCTCTGGTTTTAAAGGTCTTTTTGTTTCTTTTCTTTTTTCTTTTCTGGATAAAATATAAATAATTCCACAGAGCCGGTAGCTCATTTCCCCTCCTCAAGCACACACACACACACAGAGAAATAAAAAAAAAAAAAAAAGAAGGGAAAAAAAGAAAAATAAAACCAAGAAAAAACATGTAATGTAAAGATAAGTTAAAATAATAATAAATGAAACAACTCCTTTTCAAAAAGGCTCCTGCAAATATAGGGGAAAAAAACTTTCCAGAATCCTTCTGTGGAAAGCAGGTCCTTCCCTGGTGCTCGAGTCGTCTCCCCAGAGGGGTGGATTTATCTCCTTTCCTCACCTTCCAGTCTTCAGCTGTTCCTTGCTGCAACTGCTCTTCAACCATCACCTCCTTAACCCAAATTTTTGTCTTTCAAAAGCTTTTAGGAGTTGAATAGTTCATATTAGCATCATCAGGGCCAAAGGATGGAGGTGCGTCCTCCAGTGTCCATTGCTCCCTGCAGAGAAAACCACTGCATCCTGCCCTGCGGTTCCCTCGTCACGGAGCGTGTGACAGCCAGGCTGGTGAACGGAGAGGGGTCCTCTCCCCTCGCTTTCTCCCTTTAGAGCTTAAATTAGCACACAGACTTCTGGATGTTTTGGCATCCAGAGCTGGGATCCAGAAAATATCTCAAGATCTTGCATTGACAGTGTGTGGGTGCAGATGCAGGATCATACACATACATGTGTATGGGAGGAAGAAGACAAGAAATCTGGCAGTGAAGAATCTTCCAGAATCCACTTTTTCCCTGTTAAGTCTGTCTCTTATTTAGCTGAGGTCCAGCTGCAATGCTGGAAGCTTTTCATCTCCAAGGGTGAGGAGACAGAGGAGACAAATCCTGCAGCGAGCAGCACTTTGAGAGTTTGTGATAGATTCTGTCCACCTCATTACTGTACAATGAAACTTTGTTGTTCCCTCCATTCTATTGATTTTTATGTCTCCAAGGCACACGGGAGAATCCCGAAATGAATATCTGTCAAAGGAGGAGGACTGCTGCTGCTGATCTGCCTCTCTAACGCGACCATCTACGGATGGAGCCCTGGAAAATGGTCATTGCTCAAACATGTGGGCCAAGCGCTGCCGTTCCTCGTCTCGGTGGCAGTCATGAACGGGGCAGACTGATGATCTGAGGTGGTGGCTGAGGTCCATCTGTCCTGAGCTTCACTCCTCCACATGCACCCCAGGGCTGAGGGCACCTTGTTGATCCTCCAGCTAAAGAAGGGGGAGTTAAACCACACCTTCTGTACAGGAAAACCAGCTATTTTGGCCAATGTCCACCAAATTCACCGTGGAGCTTCTAGGACCCCCTTGGCTTGCAGACCAAGGCACTCTGGAGGGGGTCTTGCAGACCCATGTGATACTGGGACAGTGCTGAGTCTGGCAATGCTTGAGGACTTGGGCATCTCCAGGACGTGTTCCCTTGCACTAGTGCCTGCAATGCTGGATCAAAAGTATGCTGTTTATTTTATGCTTATATATAGCCCTCAAGTGGGGAAGCATTTGCCCTGCAGCCTACATATATATCTGGGAACTTCATAATTAGTTAATATTTTATGCATAATTCATAAAATTAGACCACATTTTCTGGAAATAATTAGCTGACTCCATACTTCTAATGAACTGCAGGTTCAGCTATGGCAAATACATTGGGTGGCTCTAAGGGATTGCAACACGCAGGCGCCTGTAAGCAAAGTTCAGGCAGCTCCTAAATTAACCAAACCGAGTCCCTGAAGGTGCAGGATTTATGCACCGAAGCAGGAAGGGAGAGGTCTTGTCTCGCAGCCCAAGAAACAAGGGTTAGAAAGTAAAATGCCCACCTGCCCTTTGCTCTGGAAGGAGGTGGGCATCTCCGATGGGAATTTCTTCCCTTTCCTTTATTCGGGCCATGGCAGGATGCTGTCACAGAAGGGATTCCTGGTCTGGGACAGAAATGGACCCTATTTGCCCCAAAGTTTTCAGGGTTAAATTGCAAACCATCCTCATAGTTCTAGCCTAGTCAGAGAAAGAATGAACCTCTTTTATTTCTTTTTCGGGTAGGAAACAAGGGGATTGCTGCAAATGACCAGCCACCCACTTTCTGCTCGCGGGTAGAACAGGACAAGGAAGAGCAAAAGTGAAGCCTGTGGCAGGGAGCCCTCGGCAGCAGGAGCCCCGTCCGACCTCAGAAATCCGCAGATTTAATGCGTGCTGCCGCTAGTCCTAAATATTAAATTTTCCCTGGATCATGTGCTCCCAAAAAGAGGAGACGAAGCAAGTCCATCCTGAGCTGCAGCGGCTCCGGGGTCCGCGGAAGATAATTCACTTTAAGAGGAGGGCTGCGGGTGGGTAAATACATTAACTTCGTGTGCCTCGCTGGCATTTTTTTAAAGAATTCAATTTTGGACATGGTCACGGGGACCGAAGGAAGCGGCACAGGGTGAGCACATTAAAGCCACCACTGGCACCTGCAGTCCGAGAGCCGCCCCAGTGCCAGGAAGGAGCCACTCCGTCCCCGGAGCCTCCTTGCCTGCATTCCTCATTTTTATTAATTAGCTTATAACTCAATTACAAAACACGTGGCTCTTCATTCCCGACAAGTTTTCCCCTAATCTTAATTTGATCTCATGTCAGAAGGGGACCTTCCTCCGATAACCACAGCCCGGCTAAGAGTTTAACTAGAATAATGGCTGGTTAAAAGGGGTTAATAGAGACACCTCAAACAGAAGTAAATTAGCAGGAGACGCTGTCTGTTGGCTAATGGGATCAGAACAGTATTTGTTTAGTTTATGAATGATTAATCTCCCTGGCTCAGCATTCCTTCAATGCTAATTGCACTTAGGGAGCCCGCGTTTGTTTTTCCAAGGGGTAGAGGTGGTGGAGGAGGGCGATGGCCGGGCCAAATGGGGTTCCTTTGCCCCCTGCCATGGGCTCTTTGCATGGGGAAACTGCCTTGCATCCTAGGGGAATGTAGGTAAAATAAAGGTAAACCTAACCTGACCCCAGAAGTGTGAAATGGTGGAATTAAAAATATTTGTCTAGTCATGTAAGGTATTTTATGAGGGAAAAGTTGATAGTCCCCAAATACACCAAGGTTGGACCTGCCCTGTTCGTCTCGAGCACGAAGGACCACAACATCCCCATCTTTATGCACTGATCCGTGTTTTAATCCTCCATCATCTTTGTGCCTGACAAATCCAACATGTTGCCTCAGGTCTACAGCAAATTTGCTGGTAAATGAGCCATTTTAAACCAAAAACAAATCCTCTTGTCCCAAGCTTAACAAGTCTGAGGTGATATTGCAAATAAGCCCTGCCACATGCAGGCCCCGCATCTGCAGTGCGCCAGGACATAGAATCATAGAATCCTTATGGATCACTGAAGGGAGTAGGAACCACCCGCTTGCCCTCATGGCTCTTGGGCACCAGAGTTCATTCACTTTAGTTTTAAATGTCCCAGTTTGTAGCGGAGGTGTCAGTTTATGGAAGAATATGTCTCATGGATGGTAGTATTTATTGCCTTTATTTTGTGTTGAGGAAGACTGGAGGTTAAATACTGGTGGTTTCATCTCCACCATGTTCTTGACTTTGAGTGGATTGCATGAGGAGCAATGAGAGGGCCAGGTCCACACTACTTCTGCATTAGGTCTTCCTTTTAAATGTCTGGGATGGGTTGAAATGTTCTGAGGGGACTCTCATTTCCATCTCCAAATTCTGCTGTTACTGAAATTGCGTGCTAAGAAACTGGATGCTCTTTTACTGTTCTCCATAAATAACACCACTTTGTAGTGTTCCCAGGTATTGCATTCATCACTGTATCATATGGAGAGCCTGAGCTGAATGAAACCCTCTAAAAGAAGATGAGGAGATGCAGCCTGCCTTATGGATTATTTTATAGTTACTGAAACCATTTGTTTTCTCTGCCTGCTTTCCACAAATGTGAAAAATAAACCATACACCAGGAGGCGTGACTTCCATTTTTTTAACCAAACAGCACTGGAATAAATTCACTGTTAAGGAAGTCACCCAGAAATACTGGGCTTAATAATAAAATAATGGTTTATTGGCTCTGCAGCTTGACAGTGCTCACAGCACCCTCGGAAAGGCGGGTGGGCGTTCGGAGCTCATCCGCTGGAGCTGGATGAGCTGCTCCCCAGCACACCGAGGACACGGACACGGCATCCAAACAGCTCATCAGCAAGCCCTGGGTCCCTCCTCTAGCCTTCAAAGCAGGGAGGATCTTGTGACAAAAGAGGTTTGGCCAAAGACACATCTGGATGCCAACAAAGGATGGTGAGACAGGTGGAACAGAGTGGCAGACCCATAGTCAACAGCTGTTAAATGTACCCAAAAACAATGATGGAAGAGAGGTTAGGCATGATAGGAGCCTATCAGGAACCCCCAGGAAGCCCCAGGACGTGGATCTGCTTCATGCGGGATCAGCCAAATGGCCTCTGCACCTTCTCCAGGAGCACCATGCCCATGCTCAGCCCAAGGAGGCTTTTGCATGGCCCAGAGCTGCCTCTGCGGCAGCAGTTGGAGAATATTCCAGGATTTAGAGGCGCTTGCAGATGCGGCTAGATGCCTAGCGAGATTTTCTGGAAGTGCCTCGGCATGTAAAGCACCTAATTCTCAGCGAAAATGCCACCAGGTGCCTCTCTGCATCATTAGGCGCCTAATTGCCTCTGAAAGCTGCCTCGTGGGAGCGGGGCTGGCTGCGCCGAGCTGCGTCCCGTGCTCAGTGCCACTGCCGAGCTGCCATCGAGCTGCCACCGAGCGCCCCGCAGGGCCCTGCAGCCCCCGGCCACCGCGGCCGGCGCCGCAGCTTCCTCCTGCATCGGCTGCATCGTTCTCGTGCATCTGGGAAGTCCTTGGAGAGCCAGCGCTGGCGAGGGGCAGGAGTCAAAAGCAGCTCCTAAAATGCTGATTAAGAAGGCTATTGCTAGAAGAAAGTCTATGCAGGGTATGGGGTTGAACCTACGCCCCACTGGAGCAGGGTGAGTCCCGTCCGTCTTTCTGACCATCCTCGCACGGAGGCAGGGGAAGTTTCTGCTCCTGGCGCAGTGACGAATAGGCCGGTCGGGTAACAAATTCCCTGCTGGAATCTGCCTCCTCAGCAGCCCAGCGACATGCGGTTGCAGCGGCCACTGCATTAATTCACAAGATGTCGTTGTGAAATTGGTTTTGCAGTTCACCAGGAGTGCGAGAGCAGCCGCTGCGCGCGGTGGCCAGCGGAGACCGCGGCAGGAGCGCCGGGGTCTCCCCTGCTCACCCTGCCTCAGCTGCGCGTTACTAACTACTGCATGCTGCAGCATATATATTGCAGCATGGAGCATGCAGCAATGCACGTGGGGCATTTCCCCTTGCAGGACAACTGCAGGACAAGATGGGCTCTCCTGAAGTGACATTGGGGACAAGGTGCCCAGTTGCTGTACCAGGGTTGTGATCTGCACGTTTGACATCACGCCGGCTCTGGGGCATCCTCTGCCATGAGCGCCCAGGGTTAATGTGGATTTATGGGCTGCGATGTTGGGACGTGAGGCCGAGTGGCACAGGAGTGTCACCAGAGGGTTCCCTGCAGGCGCAGGGCACCGATGCCATGCTGGGGATGCTATTGAATCCTGCTACAGCATCATTCCGGCTCAGAAGTACCTGCAGAAAATAACCTCTTCTATCCCAGCGGATCTACATGTTTAGGCTTGGAGCTGCTGACTTTTGGGATATATCTCTTAATTCATTCTACTGCTGTTAGCACAGGGAGCGCAGCAGCGGTCCAGGAGAGGAGCAGCCTCTTTTCCCGTCCCCAGGTCATGCTGGTGGGATGAGCTGCAGTCCTGCTCCACTCCCCCGTAGAACACACACACAAAAAAAGCAAATGAAAAGGAAGAAACACCCCCCTCCTTTTCTTTTCTTTCTTTTTTTTTTTTTTTTCTTTTAATCTGCAATGCTAACGAGTGCCCACGAGCAGAGACTCCCCCAAGGGCACTAGTGGCAAGTCACTTTTGGGAGAGTAACCACACTTAAGGAGACAAATATCTGCAGAGCATCTGCATGGGCAGGACTCGTGCTTGGGAGCCGCCTGCAGCCCCTCTGGGCCCTCAGGGACATTTACCAGACCTTGTCACCTGCCGCCCCTTTCCCCCTTTTGTATTTATTTTATTTTCTCTGAAGCAGACCCTGCTCTCTGCAGTCGTTCGCTCTCTCTTCCACTATGTCCCTCCACCATCAGGAGTCTGTGCCCATCTCCATCCTGCGTGTCTATCACACTAGTTTAGGCATTTTAATTTACACTGCAGTAAAAAATTTGGCACCCAACATTTTGTGCTCTGAGCCGGCGCGGAGCAGCTGTGCCAAAGGTGCGACCGTGCCCGTCCCTCTCTTCCCTTTGGGGTTCCTGGAGGAAGGACATCGGAAAGAAGAAGCCCCGATCTCTGACAAGAGCTTTTAGTCTGTCTGTCTGTCCGTGTGTGTGTCCGGAGGAGCTTTGGAGCACGGATGATCCACCCTGGAGCTTGCACAGAAGCTGCTTTATTCTAGGTCTGGGAGAAAATGTGGGTTGCTCTGCATTGGAGGGGTCCTTGGTGAGAGCTCGGAGCTGGATGGGGAAGCCAGGAGAGCTTCATCCCAGCCTGACGGTCCCCTCGGGGACCCCGTCGTGTTTTCCTGGGCTCACAGGGAGCGCCTCATGGAAGAGCCCCACGCGGAGCGCAGGGAGCGGAGCAGCCAGGGCATCCCAGCTGCTGCAATGCAGGGCTGCGTGCAGGTTGCACAAAGCGAAGGACACACAGACACTGCAGAAACGGGGCCAAACGTCGGGGGAAGCAGCAAAGCCGGCCCCGGCACCATTTCCCGGCTGTTCCCCTTCGGACGTTTCCATTTCAGGCCGGAGTCACAGTCTGCAAAAGGGCACGCAGGACAGGGGACACCAGGGGGGCACAAGGCACAAGGGACAGGGATGCACCTGGGAATAGAGGATGGCTGGAGAGGGCTAATCTAAGGCTTGGCAAGGACCTGGAGCCCCTTGCTCACGGTTTAACTCCCAAACTGCTATTGCTTTGGCCAGGCACCAGCTGGGGAGGTCACCTTTGGCTCCATCGGGTTGCTCCGGCACCGCTTTGTGGGTCCATAGCACTAACACAGCCAGTTCCCAGGAAAACACACACGCAGGAGCCTCCCCAGGGACGGGGCCAGCTACAGCAAACTCCTTTGCTTTTGTAATCTGAAATTCTTAGTGAAAACTTCGGGAAAGAGAGAAAAAAGAAAAGGGGGGGGGGGAAAGACAGTTTTCTTTCTCTCTTCTTTTGCATATTTAACTCCCACACTGTTTTCTATGTGAAAAAATAGGAGGACAAAGAGAAGCAAAAAGCCTTTGTAAGTGGCAATGCAGCCCGCTCTTCATTTCTTTTATGCATGTGCATTGTTCCTATGAATTGGAAGGGATATTTTTGTTTTGCTTTGGGACAAATTTTCCCCTTATTAGAAGGAAGGAAATGTCAAAAAGAACTTTTTTTCCATCAATTTCCACAAATTGCCATACGGGATGCCAGATGGGATTTCAGCCCCTTTTATCACATTTTGGATTCCTCTGTATACTTGGTGGCCTTATGGACTCCTTTGCAGAAGGGGTGAAAGTGCAGGGAGTGAACACTTTTTCCCCTGCTTTTACTGAGCAAAACCTGCAGAGACAAACTAGCCCAGCCCTAATTCTGCAGAGCATCTTCCGAACTTGCATGCCACGAACCGTGGATGTTTGGAAGATGAATGCACCTGCAGGAGATGGAGCGGAGGAGAAGAGGCAGGGAGCAGCGCTGCAGGGGATATTTGCTTGTTATTGTGCAGAGACATGGGGAAACAACCCCACTGTGATGAGACCGCTCCGCGGGTACCCGGACGGAGATGGATGGTGGGTGTGGAGATCAGAGGCTGGAATGGGAGGAGGGAATGGAAGACACCTGGTGGGAACACAACATGAAGAGCAAAAGGAAGCAGTGGGACTGTTCTTTCCAAAGACGAGAGCAGCTCGAGAGGACACAAACCATCCCCGCGGCTGGTGAGGCTGCGTGGTGGCCACCGGCGCTGGAATGGGACTGATGCTGCCCAAGGGATGCAGCCCAGTGGGACGCAGCCCCCGGAGCTCTGGCTAGCCGGAGCTGCCTGGTGAGATGGCAGGAGATGTGGAACCTCGGTGTTATGGAGCACAGGGGAGGCTGTAAAGAGAGGGGCAAAAAATAAGTACCAATAAATATTTTAAGGCCCCTACGACTCGTGACAGCTGCAACCAGCATATATCAAATGTTTCCACAAAACCTGGAAATTTCATTAAGAAGTCCACAATTCTTGGACGCAGTTGGAATTATGATACTCCTCATCCTTTCACGTGTCAAAATCCCCCCAGCCTCAGCCACCTTAGAAAGTTGTTTATAATAGATCTGAGAGTTTATGTCTTCTTAATGCTACCATATAGGGTCTTTTCAGCTGGGTAGATTTGACTGATATAGTGCGCTCCTTACGGTGATCATTCCTTGATTAAAAAGAATATTTTTTTCCGTGTCAGGTACTTTCTGTCACTATCTACCGTAAATCCATTTGTCACATAGGCAGCAATAAAACAAGAGGTGTTTGAGCTTCTCCACGCCAGATCCAAGTGACTTCTGCAGCGGCGACGCAGCCGCACGTGGACATGGGGACGTGGTGGCCTCACTGCTCGTGTTGGGGCACGGAGCAGCCTCGATAGCTCAGGGTGGGGTGGGGAGGGTAATTTTTCCACTGGATGGGGATAGAGAATTTCCCTGGGGATCATAGTGCTGGTGTTGGCCAGGCTTGGGCACAGCCGATAGTGCAGGGCGCTCGT
This sequence comes from Nothocercus julius, assembly GCA_013398735.1. Taxonomy (NCBI): domain Eukaryota; kingdom Metazoa; phylum Chordata; class Aves; order Tinamiformes; family Tinamidae; genus Nothocercus; species Nothocercus julius. Next base: position 5,631,497 of record VZSV01000029.1, read on the forward strand.
CTGGGCCTGGGCAGCACTGGCACATTCACGATGGTGCCGGGACCACGGGCAAGGGCTGAGCCTTTAACAGGTGCCTTCCAAAGAGCAGAGCGATATTTGCCAAAATGACGGTATCCCACCCCAATTAGAGGTTCTGCACAGCATGGGCCGGCCCCGGGGAGCTCTGTGGTGCATTGCAGCGAGCAAAGGCTTTCTGGACCCTTATTGCACCCACTGGCAGAGTCCCAGGAGGCCTCTTCTCTCGCGGTGTAATATTCCCAGCAGCGCTGCTTTGCAGCCCACCGCTGCTCCTCATCGTGCAATATGATTCAGGGAAGTGAAATTCCTTGGCCTGAGCGCATGGGCCGCGATGCGCCCGCCAGCCCGGCTCGCCGGCCATCAATCTCCCACTCCTCACTTGCAGAGCGTCTCAGGTTGCAGCCCGGCATCTCTGATCGTAAGTCTACTTAACCGTTTTAATAGCACTAAATGGCCTCTGCATTACTGCCCTTATCTGCTCTGGATGTCTTCCGGGTCACACATGCTTAGTTTACTGTTGCAGACGAGTTTTTAGTGCTGTCAGCACTGCGGAGCCGCGGTACCTGCAGAGCAGCACTGCGTGCGCGGCTGCCGCGCTCGCTGGCAGGAAAATTACCTCCTCCAGCCCCATTCCCCAATATTTGCCTTGCTTTTCCCTAATTGGTGCCATCAGTGAAATGCCAGCGGAGGAAAGCGCGGGTACAGGCAAGAAGAAAAGGTGATGTTATCTATTTCCGCTGCTTTTGTGTACCCGTAATAACAATTAACATAACGACAATGCCTAATGATTAGAATTGTCTGCGATACGTTAAGGACCTGATTTTGGTTTCCTTTATCCCTATGCAGAGCTGGAGTAATTTTGCTGATATGGCTAGGGGGGAGGAAGCGCAGGAGGAGGAGGAGGGGGAGAGCAGAAGCACGAAGATGCCTCTATGTCCCCAGGCGTCCAGCGGCGGCCCTGTGCCTGCGCACATCCCGCGGTCGCGTGTGCGGCTCCCTGGGGAAACTGCTCTGCTCACCTTAAAATGACACTGGGAAGGATGATGTAGATGGAAAATAAAAGGAAAGACGCTGGAGGAGGTGCACGTGGCTGCATTTTTGCACCCCTTCTCTTCGAGCCCTGCAGGCTGGACCTGCGACTCCTGCAGCTAATGAAAATCTTTGTCAAATTAATAAATTTAGCAGGAGAAGGCGCTGGCTGGGAGCCTGGCCATGCTTCCGAGATCCCATTCGCTACCTTCACACTGGTAACACCGAGGGAATTGCTTTTGCTTTGCTCCAGCTTAAATAAGAGCAAGATCTGGTCCTCTATCTGGAAGATAAGGGTGAAGTTTTACAGCCTCCCTCTCCTTATCACACCCATACTTTTTGGTACTTTGGGAGTATAATGAACAAGGTGGAGAAAAACCCGCGACACTTCGATATCAGGGCCTCTGGGCAAGAAAAGAGCTAAGTGACACCAGCCCCCAAGCCCCTGCTGCCAGCAGGGTCGTTTCCCACTCCTTTTTTTTTTTGCCTTGGGAATTCAGACCGTGAGCATGCAGACCCTTGCACCAGGAGAAAGGATCAAACGTGTACAAGAACATTGGTTATTAATTCCTTTTCAGCTAAAGAAATTCCTGCCAGCATGCAGGTAAAACAAATTGGAAATGAATAATCTCCCCTGAAATCCATGGGTGAGAGCAAGAGCTCATGTTCTCCTGCAGCTCTGCTGCTATATTTAAACACAGATACAGCATCATATTCCTGTTTTTTAGAGCCCTTGCTCCAAAGTTCCCTTTATGGGTGTCTCTGGGGTAGCTGCCTGGGAAGCTGATGACCCTGCAGCTCCAATGCCCTGGGCTTGTGTTTTGGTTGTTTGGCCTTATTATTGTACTCTTGCTCCTGGATGGAGGTGGCAGACCCCAAGCTGTTGCAAACCCCAAACGGGGCCATGGCATTAGAGTCCGAGAGCAGGGAGTGTGTCCGAGAGCAGGGATAAATCTCCCTGCAACAGCTGTTGCTCACCCTGTCGGTCACTCCGGCTTTGGAGTCATCTCATTACAAGCACGTTGAACCTGCTTCATCCAACACTGCTTCTTAATATAGCCTTTAAATCACTGTGAAATGAATTTTGCATTTTATTTCCTCAGACTGCGAAAAAAAAAAAAAGCATCCTTGTATCATGCCCTGGGATAGGGACAGAGACAGCTATTTATTGCATTCCCCTCAAATTCCCCTCATAACATGCCGTGAAACATAAAGTAAACTGGAAAATCAATAATGGTGATCATTGCAGCGACTCCGTGTCTCCGGTGTGCCGGACACCGCACATGGCCCAGGGGGAGCCGACCCTGCTGCCAGGGTTTGGAGTCACCCTGGAGCGAAGAAACACGGGAGGGCGAAAGAGCAGGCACAGACAGAGGGAAACTGAGTCAGGGAGCTGTGTTTGAAGAGGCTGAAGGAGTCCTAGCAAAGGCCACTTTTTGCAGGCACAGCCAGAACAGATTGGCGCTCAAATGGAGCCAAGCGCCAACATTCCCGATGGATGGATGAGACTTCCTCAACCACAGGGAGAAAAGCAGACAGGGATTTAGCTTCGCCTAGGACTACAGTTAGTGTTTCTTGGTCTGGAAGAACCCTCATCATCCTCTATATCCACTGAGCCATGGATTTCCATCACACATCACTCAAATACCCAAGCGCCTTTCATGTAAAAAATACCATGAGGAGCCAAATCCCTGGGGAGTTTCAGAGCCATTGGCACTTGCACATGGATTTTAGACCCAATCTTTCCATCTGGGATCAGTCCAGTAGGTGAAACACATCCAACCCAAAGGGAGATAACGGCAATTAAAGCTCTTCTTCCTCCAGGTTTAGGTTTCCCGTCAGCCGGGCCGTGGATAACCCATAAACCCAGCAAGCAAACAAACAATTAGCCTCCCTCGGACCGGCCGCCGAGGTGCTCCGCGAAGGTTTATAGCCCTTTTCCAGTTTTACTGCCGAGATAAATCTTTCCCCACCCGCTGCCCAATCAACCCCAATGCGAAAAGGTTTTTTACAGTAGGTATTTGATTTGTTATGTTTAGGAAACATTAAAAAAAAAAAAAAAGGAGCAAACAGATACATAAGGACCGACATGTAAATTATGTATTGATCCCCAGGATGTGCCGGCTTGGTCCTTCCCGGTATGCTGCGCTGCCGCCTCCAAGCACCGATCCCACCAGCTCGCTGGGTCCCTGGATAACCCAGAATTTGGGGACTATTTCCTGCAAGCAGGGCTGCTTTTTATCCAGCCAAGAGAGAAAAATAAATGGTAACAGTGACAGGACGTGCACCCATGCGGTGCCAAGGCTCAATGCTTGTCATTCCCAAGCTGCTCAGAGCGACCCCGGGAAATGCCCAGCTTGGGAAAACAAGGTCTGAGCACAGGGATAAAACACCTGTCTTTGCCTGCCTCTTTATCCTACAAAATTTATTTTCCAGACAGACGAAAATTAAGATAAATCTGTCTGGGAGCTTTCTTGTTTTCCCTTCCTCTCCTTTCTTTTAATCTCCCTGGTAGGTTTTGTTGTTGGGGTGGGAATAGAGGGCAACCGCGGAGAGGAGAGCTGCTCCCCTCAGCCTTTCTGCAGGGGACCGAGTAGAGGTTGTCCCCAGCCAGGCGGCTAGAGAGGTTTAGTCCCAAGGACAAGCTAAGACTGAAGCAGCAGGACCCACAGACACGGTGTGCTCACAGTCCTGCCCATGCACCAGCTCCAGGCAGAGGGGGGAAGAGGAAACGAGGATGAGGATGAGAGTGCGAGTGAGCCTGGGAAGCTGAGCGGCTGGTTCAGGCTGGATGGTAAATTGCCCTTGGCCCCCTTTTTTTTTTTTCATATGCAACTGAATTTTGTCAAAACTTCATGTGGCAGCTTCATTTTGCGTCTTTATTGTCTGATGAGGGAGAGCTGGGAGCGCTAAATTAATTTCCGTGGTGAGACCAATAAATTCAGTGCTCTTGCTGGAAAAGATGCATTAATTTCACTACCTTTTTTTTATGATTATTTTTTGATAGACACAAAGCTACCTGGCTAAATACAGATTGCACACAGAGAGTGGCCACAGGGACTGTCAGCTTAAATAAATATATAAATAATCCAGACACTAAGAACACATTGTGTGTGAAGAAATCTCGCCTCCTTTTGCCTTTGGTTTTTAGCATTTCTTTCACTTGAAATGGATGAAAACGGCAGGTTTGATTCAACCTAGCCCTGCTAGTGGCTGCCCTAGGAACGTCTCCCTCAAGGTCACCAAACTCGGAGCTCTGGATCTGGAGCTCGTTCAGCACGTCCTGATTTGGGGGCTCATTTGGGAGACTGATTCAGATCTGGAGGGAGATTTTGTCACTTCCTACCCAGAAGAATCCCATTAGAGGGGCACCGGACAATCCTTTTGGGCGGCTCTTCCATTTCCAAGCCTGAAAATCTCTCCCGGAGGCCCTGGGAGCCTCCCAGAGGTGAGGATGACGGGTGATGTCAAATGCCCCCTGGAAGGGCTCCGTGTCCACCCGAGTCCTCCGGCTGCAGTGCGGTCCCATCTCTCTGTCCTGGGCTGTCCAGCCAGCTCACGGGTTTTCTGCCAAATCCTTCTTGCTGTGCTATGACCTCATCCCTCCAGCTTGTCCGGTCTGACGGGTCTTCTTCTCTCCTTGGGCACACGGAGGGTGAATATTCCAGACAAGGACTTCGCCTTCAGCCTGGACTAGAGGTGGAGCAAGGGTTCAGCTTGTGACCTGCTGCGATTCCTCTGCAGAGACCCCAGGGAATATTTTTCCATTCATCAGCCCATTGCAGCTGTTTTGGGGTAGGAAGAGTGAGGTTGGGTAAGCCAGAGCAAAAAACAAGCAATGAACGCAAAGCACCGTGCTGATGAGGCCAGCAGAGCTTTAGCAAGGTGAAGTTCCCACTGAGCTTTCTGCTGCAGCTCCAAGGCTAGAGAGGAGGATTTCATCCCGTACACGGACCTGGAGCTCAAGCACAAAATGTGCTTGCACGAAACAGGACAAAAAGGACATTTTGAGACAAAGGAGGCCATAAGTAGCAGATGAGAAAACACAATAAAAACAAAGATTTCTTACTCTGCAAGTGAATCCATCTGCTTCAAAGGTGTACCATTTATGTGGTACAATGGAGGAACATTTTTATTGGGGACTAATTGAGCTAGTGATATAATTACAACAGTAAATTAAGGGCTGAAGTATGCTTTGGATGCAGGAATAAATTCATAAATACTTCCTTATCAGTGGCATGTAGGAAAATGGCCAGAACCAATTTAGCAAGGAGGAATGCTTACACATTGCCCATCTCAAGAAAATGATGAGCCTCCTAGCTGTATAAAAATTAGTGATACATTGACTGCTCTCATTGCAGTCCTTTTATTCATTGTTTTGGTGCAATCAGTTTTACTATTGGGTTAATAAAATTTAATTAATACCTACTTAAGGCTTATAATCAAGTATATGCTTTTTTATTTTTTTTTGATTGCTTTGTAATTTCATTGTTTACATAAATGCGTGAACCATAGGCCAAACCATATCTGTGTCCCTGGGTGCTGGAGTCTGTTAGCTGCCCACACATGACTTGCTGGTCCAGGTGTAGAGATATTTCTTCTCTCTGGCCCTGCAGTGAGACCCAAATCTTGTTTTCATGCCTCAAAAAAGGGTTGAGCTTCCACATGCACAAAGCTGAATCCTTGCCTGGTCTCTGGCTGCCGAGCAGGACAGCCAGGGAGGAAAGCTGAGTTGACCTCTGAGCCCCAGGAAGGAGAAAAGGTTGTCAGAAAAGCCTCTTCTTGGAAGGACAAGCTTTTCCTGGGTCTTTTGCTTGCAAAGCTGATGCCAAATTTGTTAAAACACCTGGCTTTCTCCAGCCTGCCTTTACTTTCCCATCCCATCCATTCATCAGGAAAATAAAACACCAAATAAGCAGCTACCCAGAAGCATTCTCAGTCAATCTCATCTTTCCTGATCACTACAGACAATTAACGACCAGGATATCCCCAAATTAGACTAATAAATCCAATTTCAGTTCTTTCCTTGGGGTAAGGTTTTCATAGCTCAGTGATGGTCTAGGGCGTTGCAGGACTCAGTCCCATGCACACCAGGCAGAAACTGGATATTGGAAAGGAGAAAGGCCCTTGAATAATGTGTTTAATGCAGAAAATGCCATCGAACTGTTTTTTATAGAAGTGTATCCCTCAGAAACTGCTGACCTCTCTCTTATTATATTTAGCAGTACAAATAGCTGAGGACTGTGTTTGGGCCCATTGCAGATAAAGTGCTGGAAAGACAGTTGTGGAGTGAAGGGACATTTATTTCTCTTACTAAGACCTGCACTGTGATGCCACAGCCGGTGAATCTTATCTCTAAAGCTTTTCTTGGGAATAAAGTATTTAGCCTTTTGTAGCTGGGTCTTGTTACAAGGAGGCTAAGAGAAGATTCAATTATGTGCAACAGCACTGGGAGGAGAAACGTGTAAGAGCTGAGTCCTGACGCAGAGGCAAGCAATCCATGCAGTAGTCGAGGAGCATCCCATTCCCAGGCTGCATGGAGACCTCGCTGACCACAAAAAAACCCCGTGAATTTAGAGAGAAAACGAATGACGAGAGCTTGGAGCATGCTCCATGATAACCATGAATTTGGGAATGGGCTGCCTGGAGTTTTGGCTGGTGAGGAGTGCTAATGCTAGCATATCATGGGACAAGGACTTTACAGGTGGAGATATATCCCTCTCCCCAAATACTCTTCTAGAAAAGAGAAGAACGCACCCAAGGAACCTCCCTTCCTCAAACAAGACAATCCCAATTGCTGCTCACACAGTCTTCCGATTTATTATTGTAATTGTAACAACAGTCATTAGCTCCCTTGCTGTAATTCTGCCTCTGAAGCAGTCAAGATCAGGGGATCACATTATGCAAAGCAGCCCATTAGGTAGTTTTACACATTTGCAGATGGAACTGACAGTCTAAATACCCTGGTCAGATTTTGCCAAATGCAGTGCCAGCCTCGCACTGGGCTGGAAATCTGATCCAAGCCCTGCATTGGCACCATTGCCATGGCCAGACACCAGCCGGCGCATCCAAGAGCAGGGCAACCTGCTGGGTTTTCATCAAAGGCTCATTTATCACTTGTGAAAGTACATGACGTATCAAATGTTTTGTCTTGATTAACGATGCTAATTAAGCTAATGGATTTGAGTAATTTTACAATTGGTATTTTTATGCAATTTTGTGTTTGCGCTGCAGTAGCCAGAAGTTACTGCCCTGTCAGCTTCTCACAGTCACGTTAAACATTATGTTCAGCCATCATCTTTAAGGTCATATAAATAAACAGAGCAAGAAAGCTCTTCGTATTTATCTTGGCCCTCACTGGGCCACCTGCTGTATGTTCACAGGGGGTGCAACGAAGCAGATTTGAAAGCAGGGAATGGAGTTGCCAAAAGCAATATGTTGGTAGAGAAAAATACTAGATTTGGAGTCTGGATGTTGGACTGGAGTTCAGAAACTTCTCATCTTAGCTGTACCACAAGTTTCTTGAGGGCCATGAGGAAGCCACTCCGTTGGTCAGCTCTGAATCACACCATCTAGGTTCACAGCTTCCTGCAGCTGGGGCTGCAAATGGTTTGGACATGTCCTTTGGTACATATAAGGCAGATACGCTTGTGGGACGGAGCGGGCTGCCAAGATAAACATAGGACTTGAAGGTCACACTGTACAGGCAAAGTCACCCTATAGATCAGGTGAGATTGCAGCAACAAGAAACCACTTGCATGGGGCAATCCTCCATGCACACCTACAGCTAAAGAGCAGAAACGGGCCTTCTGACTTGGTGGGTACAGGATGGCACACACTTCATCCCTGGCTTTGGAAATCTTCTTGGGTTTATTCTACCTTACAGGTAGAATTTGTGGGTCTGTTTTTATTTACAGGACGCCATCAGCCAGAGAGCCCTGTGACTACCGACCATGTAATTACACTGGAAGGCAAGATCCACATGTTGACAGGGCAAATAAAATACAGCATTATTCTTTCTCCTTTGCAAGGGAGAGGGTTATCATGAGATCTTGCTGCTGCAAGTTATGTAGTAATTATGGCTCCAATATCCAGCAAACTTCCAATATTGTTACCAGGTGACTGTCTCGAACAGGGGACTGTTTTGTGCTGAGGCCATGCAAGCCACAAATCCCGCAAACCAGAAGCTGGACTGTCCCTGGAAGTTTCTGTCCCCATTCGCTCCAGTTCACTTTCCAATGGTTTCTCCTTATTTTGAGCACCTTGAATGGTGGCTTCTGTGATCCTGTGAGCCTGGGAGATGATTCTGCCCATGAGGAGAAGAACTGCTGAGGCTGAGCCCGTAGCCCTGGCTGTGTCTGTGCTCTGGACTCCCCAAAGATGTGCATCAGGCTTGATAGAGCCATAGTCTGATGGCCATGAAGGAACCAAGGAAGGAACCAAGGAAGCAAGGAAGGCTTGGTCCAGCCTTAGTCAGCATCCCACTAAATCTATACTTCTGCATGTTGAGCTACAGCTCAGCTGGTACCTTCTGCAAGTGTAAATCGTGAGACCTGACTTGCATAAAATCTGATCTCTGATGCTGAGCATGCCTACAAAACCTCATGCCCTTGGAAAGTGGGGAGCTTCTAGCCTGTAAGGGTGAGAAAACAAGGAATGAAGAATGAGTCTGGAGGGTTTGTACTCTTTGGTTCTATGGTTAGACTGCAATGGCATTAGCTTGCTCTTGTTTAGCAAACCTAGAAATCAGCTGGTGGGTCAGCAAGTAGAAGATTCAGTGACCTCTTCTGCAAAGAGGTCTTTGAGGGAAGAAGGAGTGATAAAAAAACTTTGGATTTGGCTGAACTGCAGCAAAATTACACGTTGACAAGGAGACTGTATTGTCTGAAGAGCGGAGGGTGACCAGTCCTCTGCCTGGCAGAGCTGCCTGTCACCAGGGCAACCATGGGGGACCCTGGGGTTTTCTGGGTGTCTAATCCTCGCCCATGCTCAAGGCAATTGGTCTCTGCCTTGGCAGATGAGCCATGATCAAGCCTGTGCTGAAGCCGAACTAGCCATTTGCAAACTCACCTGGGGTAGCACACTGCATTGGACCTATTTCCCCATGCTTTTTCTTGAATTCTACAGTCCTTTGATTCAGTTTTTAATTATTATTCCTTATCATGCTCAGTGTGTTTCTGCTGCACTTATGAAACTGTCTCTGGTGGTTAATTTAGCACCTGCAAATTCCCCAAGCTGTTAACCTAAATCTAGTGGATAAAGTCATTGCCGTATATTTAAAAGATCAGGAGGTCAAGTCTACTTGGGGCTGAGCTTTTGTTACCGAGTGTATAAACTACCTATTATACTTCCAGCGTATGATAGACCACTGTAGACTTTTTACCTATTTATCATCATTATCCAAGGCATTCTGCAGTTGACTGAAATATTACACAACAAAACAAAATATCAGAAGTCAGTGTGTTTGGGAATATTTCTTTAGCATACTCTGTTTGAGAGGAATAAATATTGATCCAGAGACTTTGGGCACATTGATTATCCTTTTAGGGAAAGCATGATAACATTCATAAATCTCGGAATTTTCTTCTTGCATTTCTGAGACACTATCTGCTCAGCACTTTCCCTTGCTGAATAACTGGCTGGGGTCTTTTTTCTTTGTTTTGGGTTTTTCCCTTTAACAGCTTGGTGCCAGCCCCATGCAAACAAATGTGAGTTTTCTCACTGCCATCGCATGAAGTCCTGACTTTCCCCCTAACCATGTATACAATAGTGGAAGGGTTACCAAGCTTAGCTCATAAACCTCTCTTCAATGACAAGATATTATTTCCCCAGCCTATGAGAACTAAGGCTAAGCTGTCCTTTTACTTAGAAAAAAAGCTTTAAAAGTGGAGAGAAAAAGAAGAAACGTGAGGAGTAACTCAAACCCAATTGGATGAAAAGGAAAGAAATTTTCAGTGTCTAAAGTCATCACTTAGCACACATTTCTTACCATCTTCTTCTTCATTTAAAGTAGAAAGCTGTTAATCTGATCATCTCAAAAGATCTCAGCTGCCACTATAACAGACCAAGGAGATTCAGCATTACTAGTAACCTTGGAGGAGAAACAGTGAACCAGCATCATGGGTCAGAGAAGCGATCTCCTCTATGTGAAATTCCAGGCAAAGCAGTGCGAGTGTAGTTGGCCAAGAAATCCAGTGTGCTTCCCTGCTCTTCTGCAGAAAAGAGCAGAACTGTTCAAAAATCTGTTCCTTTCCTCCCTTCAGCCAGCCAGGAAAGCAGATGATGGGGCAGAAAGGTCAGAGGGGGCTTCGACGTTTGCAGGAGATGCCCTAACAGAAAGGCTGCTTTTCTCAGACGAGGCGTTAGCAGGAGACCTGCCGTGACAACAAATTATGCTGCTCTCCTTGAGCCAAAAGGAGATCTTTCGAAGGACATGGGTGACCCTAAAAGATCAATGGCAGATCAGATAACTCTTAGGAACACGTATGGTATTAGCACACTCCTGGCATCACATGCCAGGAGAAGCAACTTCAGCCAATTCATTCTGAAGATGAGGCAGCTAATTTGGGCTTATAAATTGTGGATTGGGGGAAATCGCATCAGAGAACTGGACTTGCAGTTCATTCTTATCAGTGTTTTTCAGGTCTTCGCTTGCTGTCGATAGCCCTCCATTTGACACGGTGAGAGGCATTATACATACAGCAATAATTACAGCCCGCTTGTTCAGGAGACTCCTCAGCAGCTGTAAATGTGCATTTAAGTCAAAGGAATTGTGCTGATGAGCAGCTGATGAGGATCTGCCCTATGGTTTTAAAGGCACTACTTAATTTACTTCAATCATTTTCCTGCAGAGGAACAACATGGAAACCCCTCATCATGCAGATGGAAAGAGGCCTATGAATTTTCTCTGTGCCTACGGACTGCACAGTTGTGTTTCTGGGATGTGCAAAGAAGAACTGATCAGGATAAAATTCAGACTCATCTCCTGCACTGCTGCAAGATGCCTGGAAGCCAGATTTGAAGTCGGGATGGGACCTGTGTGAAATGGGCTGGATTGACTCCATGTCCCATTCCCACCTAAGATTCCACCAGCACCATTAGCTTATTCTCTGCAGAAAAGCTGGCAGAAACTGGGCAATTCCCTGGGTTAATCCATCACTGCTAGGGCAGATGGCCTCTAAAACAGCAAAACTCAACATGCACCAGGCTCTTTCCTTGCTTGCTAGGAAAGGAAACCTGAGAGGCCTTTCTGGGGACAGCAGAGAGCTTGATGGGTTTGTGAGCAGCATCCAGTGCCCCCTTCCTTCTGCCCTTTGAAGGGAAAGCCCAATGCTCAGAAAGGTTTTGATCGTGTTGGATTCGTGCCATTTTGCAGCTTAATGGAATGAGCTCAAGGGGAGAGCTGGGAGCTCAGTGGGAATTGCACAGATCCAGCGGAGCTGCCTGGGGATGGAAAGGGCAGCCGTGGCTCATCAGTGCCTCCATCTGCCTAAAGCCAGGCTCAGGCTGCAGGGCTAAACCTGGGTAAGTGTGATGAAGCGCCTGGCACTGCTGCATGGGTCCCGCAAGCAGAGAAGCATTTGCAAAACCTTTTATTTTATTTAGTTTTTACAGAAAAAGACCAGCTCTAGCAATGCAACCAAACCCTAAGCCTGATTTCTCCTGGTTTTCAGTGTTTGCAGCTGTAAATTCTAGGCCTTGATGCATGTTGGAAGAGCCCAGCAAGCGAGTAGAGAGCAGGACGGAACAAATCTCACTACATCCAGTGTCTTGCACATGACAACACACTAGGTTCTTGAATGGGAAAAGCCAAGGCTCTTGCTTACTGTTTACCTTCTTGTCATCCTTATATACTTGCTTTTTAGTGTGTGTGTTTGTCACATTATCACTTGCTAAATATATCACAACACATTTCCTTTGCTCTGATGCTTCAAGACCTCTGCACGCCTTTCTCGCCTCACAAAATGAATCGCCGGATCAAATATTTAGATTAAAAAAGCACACCGTCCTACAGTATACAAGCAATTTGTTATCACAGCATGCAAACAAGGTAGAGAGGGAATACGCTAAGCTAAATTTTATGTATAGCTACTGTGTAAATTTGCCTATTTCCCAGGAGTGGTATTGTCAGTATTAATCGTAATAGCATTTCTAATATGGCATATTTCCAATATTTTGTCCTTAATTAGGATTCTGACCATACAGCTCCCCTTCCCTCCTGTGGCACATCCATGTTGCTCCTTTGAAACCCCCTCCATCCTGCCCAAGCCCCGGCACAGCCTCCCAGTGGCGTTTTGCCAAAATCTGCCCTGTTTCCTGCAGCATCCGAGTGAACGTGAGGTCCTTTGCTAGCTAAAGGAGCACAGTGCTATTCGCTCCACTAAAACACATGCTTGCACATAGGTTTTTGAGACAACAAGCGGGTTGCAATAGCAAAGCTCAAGCTCTGGGTGAAGAGAGAGGGAAAGAGGTTGTTTTCAAGGGTGCTCGGCCGGCTGGCACGTCCTTGAGGAGTTACCTACCTGAATGTTGCTGCTGCAGCTTAAGCAAGACCCTGATGTGCTCCCTTCATTTTTTGCCATTTCCAACATGCAGAAACTCAGGAAAGCATCTTTGCCACTGGTGCTGATGTTGCCGTCTTGCCAGTGAAGAATTTTCTTGGGAAACGTGAGCAGATCAATAAACCTTCGGTGAAGAGAGTGGCGAGGGCAGACTGCAGCTGGAGACCACTGGTAGCTTGGGAAGAATTGTATATACATAATAACTAAATAAAAGCTATCTGGTTTGGCTGAAAAGCTAAAGTAAATCCTAGAGAGATCCTCCACATATTCTGATAGCGAGAGGATTTTTTTTTTTTTTTGTAGTAAATTTGGTGAGTTGTTGATCTGCAGCCTTGGCAAGACCCTTGGTCTGTTCTACCTCAGTATCCCCAAGCAGAGAGGTAGAGTATTGATGTTACCTGGCCTCAGTTAAATGTTCCAAATGCCATGGTTGAGGCATTTGGAGGTCAAATGACCTCCAGGGGCACAAGAGAGGAGAGCATGGCATGGATCAGGAGAGATCGCAGGGCTTCAATGGAGCATCACTGGTTTGTCTCATTTTGTCAGTGGAAATGATGGAAAAGGGCCCATTCTCAGCTGAGCTTGAAGCCCTTCATTAAGACGGGCTAGGGCAATTCCGGCAGTTCTGGTATTAATGCTTCTGGGTCATGTATGATCAGCCTTAATAAAAGCAGAAAAGCAGATCAGCCTCTTCTTTTGCGCTCCTGAAGTGCCTGGGAACAAACCAATTTATAGGGCACCAGGAACACCTGGAGTCCTTTCAATACCCAAGAGAGTACCTGGGCTCCAGTCAATAAACAGAGGCAGGGCTGTTGTGTCCCTTGTCTCTCTCGGTCCGAGCTCCCATTATGCAGTAAATAAATAGCTATCTGTTATATGGCTATTTTTTTTAATAAAAATGCTTTGAAGTGTTTTGCTTTTCCTTAATTAAAAACACATCAAGCCATGGATAAAGCACTGTGGAATGGCTTGTTGTGGCATTGCATTTTACAACAGGCAAGCAAATTTCTAATAAAATGTTTTTTGAAAGGAATATTGCCTTCATTCAAATCTCCTATAAAAACTACCCATCCATTAATTCCAATTAATGACACTACAGCATTTCCACTAACACTGGTAGTAATTCTTGGCTAATGGATGATTTTCAGCAAAATCAGAATCAATGTAGGTTGGGACAGGACCCTTGCAGAATTAATTTACTGCCTTGATGGTAGTTGAACCAAAGCACTGTGGTCTTCTCAGGCATATAAATCATAGTGGTTTGCAATGGTTTCTCAGCATCGTTGTAGGCAGCCTATGCTGTGAAGCTACAACTGGTCCATCCAGAGAAGAGAGAGTGAATTCATTCTGCAGGAAAGTGAGGCCACTTGCACGGCTAGTGCAAATCTGCAGTACAGCACCTGAGCAGGCTGTAGGGTCTTAGCCTAGCTACATGGAAGAAAGACTTTGGCCTACTAAGAAAAAAAGAAATCTCAGAAAACAGAGGGAATCCATAAAGCAGGTACGCCAAGCCCAGTTCTTCAAGGATGAGGCCAAGCACTTTGCTTCCTCATCTCAGCCCAAGCCTGGTGATCACCTAGCACAGCATCAGCTGCCCAAAACCTCTGTTCTCCCTCCTAGCAAGGTAAACCAGCCCTTGCCTGCTCCAGGTGGGATTTATAGCTCCCTGCTCCCCCTGCACTCATTGAGCTCGGATACCACCCGGTCATGGGAAGGGTTAAGTCATTTCTTTCTCCTCCTACAGGGTTTTAATTAACATTTGATCACGTTGTTTAATCTACACATCTCTGCCTGCCTGCCTAGTTTCTTTCTGATGTCCTTTGGAAGAAAGAGGGGTAAAACTTTACCCATGGAAGACCTTGAAATACAGCTGTTCTGCAGTCACCACATTGGGGGCCTAGCAGGGACTCCGAGCGCTTTGCACCAACGCCAAAAACGGCATAACTGCAGGAAAATTGGATGGGCTAGGAGCAAATAACCCCCTCTTTATTTCCTATGCATCATAGTGTTAGAGGGGACCTTACTACAAATGGACAGTTTTGAATATAAGAGCAGAGGAAAAAGCAATTAAAATAAAACTTGGTCTTTGTGTGAGTGCATCCCGAGGGGCGTCTCCTCCAAGCAGGGAAGCTCCTCTCCTCTGCTTTAAAGGAATTCTTATTTATAGCCTGGAAAAGGGCTATAAGACATGTAATGGAATGAGGGCACATCCTGAACGGTGACAGGGCAAATATTCCAACAGGATCTTAAGCAGGCCTGGAAGTAACCAGCCATGGTCAGCAAAAAGTTGCACATGTTCTTGTTGGTAAGAAGCTCAGGGAGATCTGGCTTAAGAATAGAAAAGGAGGATGTTTTTTACATTTCATTTCATGTATCAATGGTGTAAGAAAAATGCAGAAAGCAGCAGTGTGAGAGATTTCTAAAACAGAAAAGCCACAAAAGGCAAGCTGCCATATCATGGATCTACTTCTTTTCTTCTTCTATCCCCCCTCCAAAGCATTCTTTTTCTAATGATTCAGCTGCACAATTCAAGTCATCTTCTCTTTTGTATTGCAGATTTAGGTAGAAAACCCAGAGGTTGTTTGCTTCCTAATGCATGGCAGAAAAGTGGCATCAGGGGCTGAAGGTGCAGGGAGGACGAGGGATCGAGGGATGGGGCATTAGCCTGGCTCCCTGGACAGGTTCAGTGGGGACCAGCATGGGCATCCCTCCTGCTGTCAGAGGACAGGAAGGCAATTTAATAAAAGCAGTTTCCGAAGCACAGAGCTGGGTAACCTGTCATTTTCTGGATGGCTTTATTACAGCTTTCCGCGTGGGAAAGAGCAGGGGTTCCTCCTCCTCCTGGCTGAGCAGATTGTGGGATTGCCAGCTCACACGAGCACTGGGCCATACAGATGCTGGCGAGGAAGGGAAACACTTTTTCAGCCCAAAATAAGGAGCCCAGATGGACAAAAAAGCCACATCCAGGTGGTTATGTCTATGTATGTGACCCAACATGACAACTCTGAGGAGCACTGGATTTCCCTGCGTTAGCTTGGGAGCAGAGCCAGCACATGGATTTAAGGTGCTTGGGGCCACATCGGTTAGTGCAGCGTGACCGATGGGGACATCTCAGTGCTAGGGGTGATTCTGTGCTAGGCTGAGGATGCTTTGGAGCCTGATGGTCTCCCTGCAGACATGCCATCCTCAAATGGGATTGCCTCCATATTGCGTTTTGGAAGCCTCCTTCCAATCCTGTCTCGGTGGAAATGTGCTTAAACCAGAACCATTCAATAGGAATGAGCCTTAAACATAAGCAAGTGCTTCAGCATTCACCTGGATAGGGCTTCTCTCCTGAACCAGGCACCTGGTGTTTTTTAAACTGATTGATGTATTTGGAGTACGCTAGTGCTAATGATCATGCAAATTAAAATCTGGAAGGCATCCAACTTTTTAAAAGCTTCTTGTGACGCCGCAGCTACATGTAAGTCTACTTTTTGCTCCAAGAGTTCCAGTGTGGAAATCCACGGCTATTCACAAATCTTTTGGGGTAGAGGTTGCCTTTTAAAGGAGCTCCAGTAATTACTATGATGGGGTGGTTCTCCAGGTCATCTGGCATTAAGACCAATTTGGAATACAGATTGTTCAAAATAACCCAAGCGTGCCTGTATTTATTAAACTCTCCTAAAACTAATAGTAGTAAAAATGCACGCACGCTCTTTGCTTTTCTTGCTTACTTTGGCAATTCCCTCCTGTTTCTCATAGCGGTGACCCAGGGTGTGTAATTCCTGACAAGGTGGGGATCTGCTCTAAGTGTGTTCAAAGAAAAGAGAGCCTGGGAAAAACAAAATTAACATTAAAAAACTTACCTGGTATTCCATAATATGTGTTAATTCTCACTGAAAAATCATGCAGTTGGGTTTTCACCTTGCTGATCCCCAAGTTCATGCCTTGTGGGATGCAAAACTCCATCCTGGCCCTCTCCCCTTCACTCCAGCCACAGCATGTAAAGCTTGCACACGCTGGATGTGACAGGCATGGTGAGGCAATGGGAGAAAAAAAACACAAATTACCAGAGAGGGATGGAGAAAGGGTTGAGGGCCCTTTTCCACATAGCACTGCATGTCCAGCCCCCACGATCCATGTGCACCGTCAATGTCCTCCCATCTCTGTCTTTGTTATAACGGACTGATTCCCGCAGGAGCACAGCGCAGCTCGGGATGCCGTGGGCTTGCTCTTGGCAGGGGCTGCGGATGGCCGTGGAGAGGTTCTACTCCCTGGTCCATGCACTGCTCCTCCAATGCACCTGGGCACCACTTCTGCCACCATTTCTGCCTGCCACCCTCTCTGTAAAGGAATTAGAAAGTGGGGAAGTTGCCAGCTCCATTGGGAAGCTTGGATTTGCCAGCAACGCAAGAGCCATTGGGTATTTTTTCTTATCCAAGCAGTGACATACCTGTATTCCAGGACATCACACCCAAGGGCAAGTGAAAGTCCCAAATACATCCTCAGGGCAGTACCTCTCGGTGTCATCTCTGTCCTTGAGTGTCGTCCCCTTCCCTTTGGTGGAGAGTCATTCCAAGAGAGCGATCCTTGGGCTGCTGCGTCTACTAATCTTGTAAGCACTACTCATTTCTGCCCAGGCTATCAGTGTAAAATGTCTCTCTGGTGCAGTACATTTATTAAAGTCCTAATGGAATTAGAGTCCTCCCACCAAAAAGCCAGATGGTTGGTGTTTTTATGTTATTAGTTAATGCAATTTAGTATTAAAGTTCTGAGTTAAAAAGAGTTTGTGTTTTTTCTTTATGGTGTCCCCTTATATTTTGCCAGGGAAATAAATTTATGTTTAAGTAGGATTTTTCCTTTATTAATGAAGTCAATTAAAAGAATGACCCAAATGAAGGGGATATTCAGTTTTGGAAACAATCGTCTTTATTACAGGCTGTTCTGGCTCTGGGAGCTTGTGTTGGAAAAAAGCCTTCCACATTTATAGTCCTTAATCTCCACCAAGAATCACGGAGGGACAATAAAAAATGGAGAATATCACAAGAGACTTGATGCTTTCGCTGCTGTCAAATATCTTCTTTAAAGTGATTGGCAGCTGCCAATAACTGTGCATGCCTTGACAGGGGTTGAGGAGGGATGTCCTTGGGTGCTGCATGGTAGGACAGCAGTGGTTTGCTCTGTCCTGGTCTTTCCTTTCAAAAATGGGGTTTTCATCAGCATGCAGAAGGTCCAAACCGTGTCCTTCCCTGGGCTTCCCCAGGCGTTGCCTCTTCACTTGGCCAGGCACCATCCAATTCCTCATGCTGGGATCGTGTCTGATGTAAAACTGCTCCAATTTGCTGGATTAATCTGCAACCCAACCGAAGCCAAAGCAGAAACTTCAAAGTGAGATGGTTGTTTTGGGTTGTTTTTCCCTGCAGAAGGGATTTCGTAGGGGAAAGACAGGGTTTCCAGCCTAGCAGGCTGACACTGCTGGTAAGGCACACTCTATTAATTATAAAACTAAGGAAAGGCCTCTAATCCACCTCAGAAAATGACAGTGAAGCAGCACAGATAAATGAAGTATTTTTGTTTCAGATGATCAAACATCTCATTTTTCCTGCCTTTGTTCCTGGATATTCAGGGCTGCCAGCTTTTGTGGAGCCAACCCCAGCGGTGGGCAAACCCTCTTCCTTCTCACCCCTTTGCTGCCAGAATTATTCAGAAATTATTCTTTTTTTCTCCACTTGAAGCCCTTCCTGTAAACCAGAAGATATATGACTGTTTCAAAGAGTTTTAATACTTCTACCAGTAACTCCTCTGTGCGGTTGTGAAGAAGTAAGGCATTGAGGGTGAAGGAGTGCACGGCAATTTAGAAGATTTAATAGAAGTCGATTTTACACTTACACACATTAACATGCACACGGGCTGGATAAGAAAAAAAAAAAAAGCACCATCCAGTTTCCTCCCAGCTACATGATGCTGTTTGCCGAAGCCTTTAGTTATAATTAGTCAGATTAAACTCCATCCATAGATAGCCCCAACGCTATCCAGAAAAGCTACCTCACTTTCTATTTTTGCAAACCGTGCTGACAATAAGTGCTCTCAAATCTGACAGGATATATTGTCTTTGCCCATTGCCTCTTATAACCTGACAGTGAAAAATGTACACTTTAGCAGCCAGGGAGTCATTTGTTACTTCTCCACTTCCTTCTAATTAATGAAAACATAAGGGAAGAAACAATAACTGGGCCTACTGTTCAGACAGAAAATGATTATTGCACAGATGAAATAAAAAGAAATATTTTTGGCACCTGATCACCTCAGCAATGACATAATCAGCAGGCATTTTTACTGACTATGCAATAAAACTATGTACAACTATAAATGCAAAATACTTAAGGGTCCCGTGTTTCCCCCCTCTCCGCCATGTAGTTACAGCCACCTTAAAGGCTATCTTAAGGGTCATTAAAAAGGTGGCCTTATAGACAAATGGTGTTGTTACAGAAAAGAGAGAGGTGGATCCCAAAATCAAGTCCAGAGTGGCTTTGCTGAAGGAGCTGTGCTGTTTGGCATAGGGCACCTTGCTGAACCTGGGCCAGGTGACGCATTTCTGCGCTAGGACACAGGAAAGGGAGGACGGAGAGGGACTCTGTCGATATCATCAATATCTAGGATTGAGCAGGGAACACCTTCTGTTATCCCGGAGAGAAGGGGGGAAGCAAACCTGCTCCGCAGCACTGCAATAACCCATATTTTCATACAGGGCAGCTGCCCCCTGCAGCCTTTAAGGGCTGCAGGATGGAAAAAGAGCTGCAAGTAATTCATGGTGATTTTAACATTCCACCTGTTCCCTGTTATCGCTGCAGCCGTTGACCTTGAAGGGCAATTTCTCTGCTCTCGCTTTCGACTGAGGAACAGGCTTAAGTTAAGCTAACAAGCAGTTCCCTATTTTTGCTGCTTTTAGCTTCAAAGAGTGCATAACTTTAGAATAGTGCTGCTATAACAGAGCTTTTTATCAGATGTTGCTTAAGCAAAATATAAGGAAAATAGCATTTCATATTTGTTAAGAGTAAAATGCCTATTAGAAAAGGTCTTACCCGAGATCTGTGTGTGACACATCTCCGGGGGATCTATCTCCTGTTTCAGAAATCTGAGATATTCCCATTCATCATTCTTTCCTTTGGGCTTTCCATAAAATTTTCCTGAATATAACGATTGTCCTGGCCTCCAAAAAAACAGAGGGCAGAATTTTCTCAGTTCATCAAAATTACTGAAATAGTGCTATCGCATTTGAGGGGAGCTGTTGGGATGAGAACTGATGTCTTCATCAACCATTAGGAGCTAAAGGAAAGCTGGTGCAATCCGTGGGGAAAAGAAAAGAAAAGAAAAGAAAAGAAAACAGCACACCGGAGATATTTTGACATTGGGGTTCACGCTGAGTGACACTTTATTCCATGGTTTTGAATGAGACTGTGCGCAGAGCCAGGTGCTGTGCTCATCCTGGTGCTAAAAACAAGCCTCGAGTAACCTGTGACTGTGGTTCAGCTCCCCTGCAGTAAAGTAAATGCCGTGTTTGGCTTGAGCCAGCAATAAACAACGTGTCACACGGGGAAAGTGTCATTGCTCTTAGATGCTGTGGCTGGCAAGGGGGGGGGACCTGGCTACCTGGGAGTGACTCACCCGAAAGAGGATGAATGTCTTTCATCCCGTTAGAAAAAGGAGGGGATACTCCATTAATAATTGTGATGCACAGCTAGAAATAATTAGAGGCTTCAAGACTGGCAGTCATAAATTACTTTTCTTTTAATAACACAACGAAGGCAGAGTCGCAGAGGTAATAGAAAAGTGCAGCTCAAGCAGAGAAGTTCAAATGAAAAAATCAAGGCCAAATCCATTTCTTTAATTCCTTTCTTGCACAAAGGACAATATAATATTCTGGGTTTCCAATGGAGTAACTTTAACTGTAGGTCTTAATTATGTCCATGGCTAACTCTAGGGGAGAGGAAGAAATAAAATGTTAAGGGATCACTCCTGGGCCGTTTAGAGCTATGAGATACAGCACTGGGAAGATCCTTCCCCCTGTGCTGCAGGATGCACCGCCTGGGAGATGGAGATAGTAGACAGGAGTGGGTCTGACTGCAGCTGATTGCATCTTGCAGATCCAGGAGAAATCCTGGAAAACAGCCAAGGCTGCTAATGGGAACTCCAAGAAGCATCATTCTCTCAGGGGATTTTCTTGGGATACATCAAAGCGATAGTTCTTCCATTGCTGGAGACGCGTTACCGGCCTCCTGCCCAGCTTGCTCTCAGGGCTAGCACGGAAGAAATTAATAGGCTGAACACAGGTGGTGAAGACGTGGGACTAATGGTCTTGCAGGAGGACCCTGCGTGTCTGAGGCAGAGTGGCCAGAGAGAAGCTCAAGCTGGGGGAGATGAGGGTTTCCTTTTAGCTCAATTCTCACAGATTGGCAGCATTTGGAGCTGTGGAAGCAAGATCATCGAGTTCTGCTTAGTCAATGTTATCCATCGCAGCAATTTCCTTTAATTAACGCGGAAACGAACATCCTTTTCTTTGTACAGGATGACATCCTTATTAATATACAATGTAAAACTTGAAAGGTGACCAAAAGAAGTGAAACAGCTTCTAAATCTGTGATTCTTTTGGAAAAGAGGAAAAGCTTTGCTTCTATGCCCAGTCTGGCCTGCAGAGATAACACTGTTATTTGCACTCTAGCAGCATTGGAAAGTTCTGAGCTTAAGGCCCAGTTGTCTTGGGTGCCATCAAGCAAAAAAGCTCGTACAACCTTTCATGTGAATATCATTAAACACAGTTTTATAGGCTTTCCAAAAAGAATGTAAACATTTCTAAGCCAAAAAAATGGGCTCAGTTTGAACTGTACAAGCATATAATGTAGGCTGGAGGCTCCAGTGTGGCTTTTATGTAGTAGCCTGCAATATGTCTTCGTTTAATTTGCCCCATGCACTTTGATAGTTAGTCCTGTTAATGTAGATGAGTTTTACATCAGAGGTATCCTCTGGAATGATACAGAGCTTAATGCTTTCCTCTCACATGGAAATAAAAGTATTATGTGGTATGCATATCATATCTGGTAATCCTTAATGTAACTGATCGATCATCAATTTTTAAAAAAAGAGAAAACATCATTGAGTAGAAAATAGACCAGATATTGAGCCAGACAATTATCTCCTCTCCTGAATGAGCTGTTGCTTGCCAAACCAGAAAGAAACAGCTATTTGGCAGAACAGTAAATATAACTAATACCTTTAGGGCATGTTGGACAAAATAATTTGCTAATAGTGCTCCAAGGACTAGAAACACGCTCCAGAATCAAGGTGCTTGTCCCGTTAGTGGTGTGAAGGTCGCTGTGCAGGGATATAAGGTTCCTTATGGGGGTGGGATATGTCACTGCTGATAGTGACATCTGTGTCTTCATGGCTGAGAAGGTGTGAGCTGCGATTTAAGCCACGTTGGGTTAAATACCGTCCTAGCTGGGTAGGTGATGGAGGTAACTGGTTGAGTGTGAGATGCCGTTAGGGCTGTTTCCCATGGGAAAGGGCTGCTCTCTTGGCATGGTCCTGCCTGCCCGGGCTCCCAAGGATGGGAGGCTCCTTGCCAGCCCTCTGCAAAGCATCTCCAGCCTCAGTCCCTCTCCTCCTGCTCCTCGGCCTCACACTAAGGGTGCCGCATGGGAGAAGTCCTTCAAAAACCCAGCATTATCATCTGTCACAATCCAGTTTTCTCTTCTAAAAGATACGTGTCAGTTTACATCAAACCATTTGTTGGATAGCGGTTTGTATCAAAGGAACACGGTCAGGGGTTTCAGGCAACAGGTTTGACCTACCTTAAAATAATTATTATTATCCAAGGAGAGTTATTTGAAATCCAAATGTCTTTTTTTTTTTTAAGAGGAAAATTACACTGTGCCCTTGTAAATTTGATGTCTGCAATTAAACAAATACAAAAGCAAAAAGAAAAATCAGATCAAAAGAGAAAAAGAAAGTGTTTTATTTTGCGAGGGCCTACAGAAATGCAAGTCATTTCTCCAGAGCTGCTGAGCGCGACTAGCTGGAGCGCCGTGTTGCTGTCACGCTGCCCAGGCTGATCTGCACACAGAGATGTTCTGGCATGAAGCTCCCCTGAATTAACATTTTTTTTTTTTTTCCTGTGAATGGCACCGTTTGTCCTGTGGAGGGGAAAATCCTGCAGCCTGCAAGGGTGATCTCAAGGGACCACCTCTAAGCAGAAGAGAGAAATTTATTCTCCGAGGCTCACATGGTCTTGGGCTCTGCTGAGTGACAACGGGCTCTACTCCGCGACCCAGCAGAGCTTCCTGCTCAGGGGCTGGGCTGAGACAACACCAGGTAATTTGATGCTGACATTAAAATTTGTCACCATCCCGAGCAGCGTGAGGGAAAACAGCAATGCTTGCTAAGAGGCAGAAGATAAAATCACCAGATGAAATTATTGCTTCAGAGTGACCTTCCAAAAATACCTGCGGTGATCAGCGTGGATGGCTGGAGAGCAACAAACTGCCCGAGAACGGCAGAGACTCTGCTCTGAAGCCAAGTCCTCCCTTGGGAGAGGCAATTTGCACCTTGCAAAACACTGTCCCTGAATAAATTATGGTCAGAATGTAGTGCAAAGACAACACAGTAAAGGAGCCCTACCATGTAAGCACCGGAGCAAAGCGGGAGGCTCAGCCACAAGCAAGAGCTGCTCCTTATCTCTCATTAACCCCAAGGTTAGTTGCTCTGCTCTTCTGCATCTGATAACATTGACTTCAGTTTTCCAGGAAGGTCTTGGTTGCATCTCCTGCTGCCTCTCAACAAGCGCGATCTTATGGAGGGCTCTTCTAAGTCCCTTTTAATTTCACAGCCTCCTTGCTGAAGCCAGGAGCATCACCGCACTGCTGGATACAAATCATCGCATGGGCCTGTGTACACTCTTAATTTCCAATACATTAGCAACACGCTCCGAAACTCCTTCCAGGACGTAGCCCGTAAAAATGAATTAACTGAACAGTCATTAGGATATAACTTGGTAGCGTTAAGGTGAGTCACACAGTAATTACTGTTGTTTCTAATGGAGTTGCGATGCAGTTTCCGCAGAACAACACCCCTAACCTGTGCTTTTGGATAGACACACACCTCATTGCACATGCACTTTGATGCACGCTCAGTTCAAGCACAAAAATCAAGGAGAGATCCTGTGCAATGCTTGGAAAGTTGCAGCCCCAAGCCAGATGTGTGCAAAAAAACACTAGTGCTGGTAGTGGCCGGACTCCTTGGAAAACTGGACGTTACTGGGTGCTGAGAGGAGCCTACAGGGCTGAGAGGACAGGGAATATGGGATATGACACAAATGCATTCTGCTAATGCTGTAAATTAGCCATCCCCAATATGTATTTAATATAATAAACACAGAAGACAGCTACTGTAGGTTAAGCGCCAACTGGCAGTACTAATAATGAGGATTAATACACATACAGGTCTCACAGATTTGTTAAACTTCAATAAATATTTATCACAATCCACTGGTTCTTAACTTACACTTGAATAACTTGGCTAATGTTAAATAAATAGAGAAGCAGGACTGCAAAGGCTGGGCAAAAGCCTGTCAGTGGCACCGTGGGATCCTGGCTTCAGTGCCCATTGGTTTAACAAGATTTACATTAGTGCCTCTGCTTGCTGATGTGCTCCAGAAGGGAATTGCTCCGTGATTTCAGAGGAGATGATCCTTTCTAGTGAGAACATGACTAAGGGTTGCCTGAGTCCTCTTTAAGAGCAGCCTTTGCTCCTGTTATTCCAACAGTCCCAAGAGGAAATGAGTTTTTCTTGACTGTATTGCATCCTGATGCAGCCTAAGCATAACTAACTAACCTTGCCTTTGCAGCTCAAAGAAAAAAATACTTTCCTACATGTTGACTAAGTATTTTGTAGGAAAAGGCAACTAAGGCTGTAGCTGCTGTCTGCAGGAGAGCAAGCAAAAATTTGCTCTTGCCAAGCTGTTGTGTCTCTGTAGTTTGGGATTTTCATGAGTGCAGCTTCTTCTGCTTGCATAAAGTGGAAATCTCTCTGCACAGGAACAGCAGCAATGAAAGGGTAATTTTTCACCAGGAAACCTCCTCATTGTTGGCAGAATGAACAAGTCCCTGTCGCTTGCAGACCAGGGGCTCTATTAAAAGCTCCTCTCACATTTTATACCCCAGTGGAAGCCCTTTCAGGAACAGCATTTCTTTCACCTGACTATTGTGATAGAAATGGAGCTTGCTCTTTTCTGAACTATTTACTCCCATGGCTTCGTTGATTTTGTTTTGTTTCATTTTTTTTTCTGGATTATCAAAGGATTCCTAGATCTTCCGAAGGAACTTCTACCCATATCAGATGATAAATTAGCTTCTTTTGTAAGTGCCATGCAAAGCATCCGCTGCTGGCTGGCCTTGCTGCTCATTACCATCTTTCATGGATCACACTGCTGGCTTCCTCTCTCATCATTATGTCTCTGCCTACGATAACCTGCTTGACATTGTCTTGCTGATATTTCCTTAGCCTTCCTGGATACTTCCCTACCGCTGTCACGCGCGGGCTTGCAATGAACTTTCTTCAGTCCCCATGTGACAGACAATAATGTTTTCCTTAATTGCTAATCATGCCTATTAGTGAGTTCCTTGCAGGGGAACTCTTCATCCCGGACCACGCAGGAATCCTGCAGAGCGCCTCCTGCTATGTGCCGTGATGTCCCAGGGCTGATTCCGATGCACTGGGTGCTGTCGATCCGGCCGCCTTGGCACCCCCGGGAGGCAGCCCTGGCATGAAGGGGGACTTTGCAGAAGCCGCCCTGCCTGAGCACCCCACGAGGCACCAGCTTCCCATGCATGGCCGTTCCTGCTGCTGTCGTTGCACGCGTGGAGCCTGCGGAGGCCCTTGCTGCACGCACCGCTGGCTTGGAGCGCGCTCGGCACCGCACGGCAGCGCTCTGTTTCTTTGGCTCAGAAATGATCCAGGGGCCGCGTGCAATAGGTACAGGGTGACAGCACCTTCCTCTGCTTTCAAACCCAGACGGGTCCAATGAGTGCGGGGAAGCAGGTGAGGATAGAGGGAAAGGCCGAGCACGCCAGTGCATCCCGATGCTGCCGGATGGGAGAGGGAGGGGAACCCAAGCTGTGAGAGTTTTTTTGCAAGTGGGAATCCTTGGGCATTGAACGTGTTTGCCTAAAAACTCCCTGTCTTCCTTGAACAGCTGCTTTCTCCATGCTGTCTAAATCATTCCTCTTGTTACCTGCTACTCCATGTGCAGAAATGATGTGTTCAGGCAAAAAACTACCGCCCGGGGGGTCCTTCCAGCAGCTTTCCCACCAGCCCGCACAGCTATCCATGTGCTTCTTGCTCCCATTTCCCTCCCTTCCTCCCCCAATCCTCTTGCTCCCAAAGGCGACCGTGGCTGTGCACCAGTCTCGACAGTGACGTGATGCTGAGCCATGGAGCACTGCCTTGGAGGGGAAAGGGCAGCGCTGTGCTTCCCAGGAGGATGTGTCCT
Organism: Nothocercus julius; assembly: GCA_013398735.1. NCBI lineage: Eukaryota > Metazoa > Chordata > Aves > Tinamiformes > Tinamidae > Nothocercus > Nothocercus julius. The sequence goes on from VZSV01000029.1 coordinate 5,657,630, forward strand.
CACGGGTGTCCTCTCCATGGAGCACATTGGAGCCCTCCGTTAACTCCCACAGATATTTCCATGTCGCTTGCGAAGCTGCCAGAATCCATTTTGCTGTTGAGCATCATCGAGGTTCATCTGAAAGGCTGGTTTTCTTGGGGAAGAGATGGGAAACCAGTTGCAGGCTCTTCTGCAAATCCGAGGCCTCTCTTGGAGTGTGGCCCCTTCCAAAAGAAGGCTGAGATTTAGCTTCAACAAGCAGCCTGAAACGTGAACTTTTCAATTTGCATGTGGTTTCAGCAAACCTAATTTGCTTCTTCAGAAAACAAAACCAAAAACTCTTCTTTCTTTATTCCAGGAGCAGCATAATTCATGTCTTCACTCAATCTTGCTCTGCCACAAGCCAAACCAGAGTACGGAGAGTGATCCCTATTACTGGAGTACTTTTTGTTGGAAGGACATGGGAGAAGACATTAATATCCCTGGCACCAAAGCAGATCCTGGGTTCCAGAGGGACCACACAGACCAATAAATACTTTTGGGGGTTAAACTTGTCCATGCTGCTTTATTCTCGCTTTTACAGTATGATAGCACCATAATCTTTTAAAACCACAGTAAGAGCTAGGCACCTGAGAGATCTGTGCTTTATAAATACTTAAACAGATAGACCGCTATGAGAATCTTTTATTCTGCTGCATTTTTGCCTGTTGTTCCCAGCAACGCGGGGAAAATCCTCTAATCACCGAGCGCTTGTGTTCGGCTGCACCGTGTGTGCGGCTTCATGGGATTCCCTACCCAATTCCTGGAGGGAACGGCATTATAGCAGCAAACTGCAGGAACAACGCGCCCTTCCCACGTGCCTGTGTGTATTTCCCTTAGCAAAACAGTTGTATTTCACCACTGCAATAGTGCTGGAAAGCTGCATTTCACAACCTGGTAACTGTCTATGTTATTTCTAATGCCCCTGATTTGTCTGACAGCAGCTGTGGCTGATAGGGACAGCCCAGGTCTGGGGACATTGACCCTGTCCCCTGACTCTGTTTCCAGGCTGAAAATGCAGAGAGCACCATGTGGCTGCCACTTGTGTTGAGATCTGGGGAGGAAAGGTTATTGCTGCTGCCCGTGGACACGGCTCTTGCTTGTTGGTAGTTTTGCCTGGGGTTTTCTGTGTGTTTTTGTATTCCTGTGTAGGCCAAGCAAACCCAAAAGCTTGCAGAAAGCAAGCCTGTTGCGTCAAACAAAATATAGCAAAAAAACCCCCAATCACCTTTTGCATCATAGCCATGGAAATTGTGTCATGCAGTCATGTTAAACGTACGTCTATGCAAAAATGCTGGTGCTGTCTGTCCTCTGGGGGAAGTTAAATGTGTGTTTTAGCACCACTGCATTGCAAAATGCAGCTGGGATTGCTGCTTCCATCGGGGGAGAGTCACAGGCAGCTGCTTCCTTTGGGCTTTGGTGGAAACTCTGCAGCGATTAAATTTTCTTAGAAATGGTGGAATTTTGCAGCGAGCAAGGAGCGGATGTAGGAGCCTGCGGTGGCTGCACAGGGATGTATCTGCCAGGTGCAGGAGGGCACAAAGATGATGAACGAATGGCAAAACATTGGGAAAACTGAGGTCTGCACGACTCCTGTGGCGGTTTAAGCAGCAAAGCTTTCCCGTCGTGTGCCCGACAAAGCCGTGAGGATGCACCTCTGATGCTTGCAAGACGCTCCGTGGGTTTTCACGGCAGCGTGGCCGTGGGCAGGAGGGCAGGTCTGCGGAGAGGTCCCATCTGAGGGAAGAGCGGGTAGGGTTTGGTTTTGCATCGCTCCTCTCTCCAAGCCTGCCCTCGGTTATCTTCACGGGCACCTTGTGCACAGCACTAAAGCCCAGGTTTTCTCTTTTCCTTTCGTTACTGAAGGACAGAGCCATGGAAGATTTGCTTTTGTAAAATAGAGCAATACTTTTTTTTTTTTTTTTTTTTTTAACCCAGCTGGATGATTGGGGCATTTATTTTTTAATAGAACATTTCTATTTGTCAAGACCCCAACTTCTATCCGTCTTGAGAAAACTTCTATTAGCAAAAGCTCCTCATATCCAGTGATGGAATTTCTGCTAATAAATGGAAAAAGAAGCAAAAAAAGGAGAAGCAAATGATTCCTACAAGTTCAGATGGGGAAACTGAGGCAGGCCAAGCAGCAGATGGCAGGACCTGGCGTTGGCTCTTCCTGGGGCCTGGGGGTGTTCGGCTTTCCAGCAGCTCCTGGGATGGGCTGCTGCGGGGGTGTGAATGGGCAGTGGTTTTGGCTTCACCCCAGCACAGGGCTGGGCACTTGGAATGGCTGTGGCCGGACACGAAATCCCTCTTCCCATCCCTGCGCGCTGTCCAATCTCCAGGATGGAGGTCCAAAGAAAACCAGAAATCAATACCAAAAAAAAAGTTCCAATTGGATCAATAATCTGAACTTTTAGACTTTTATTATTAGTATTATTTATATTACAGTAGCTTGGTGTTTTAGAAGGCTATAAATGCATTTTTATATAATCAGCATTTTAAAAAGTCTATAAACATCCACTGTTTGCCTAATGTACTATAAAAGCTTCCTAAGGAGCTGTTATTATCCAGCTTGTCACCTCACACATGCTTCGAGGAGGGCTTTTTTTTCCTTGTCTGCTGTTAATAAAATGAAGCAAACCATTAACAGCTTTGGAGCTGCTAGGAGAACTAAAGGGGCTTGTAATCTTGGACTCCAAAGGAAACGTCTGCAGCTTGGCTGCTCAGCTCTTTGAGATTCCCCACACGCAACAACAATTTCAAACAGACAAAATCAGTTTAGGTTACATAAATTCAAAAGCCCATGCCTGCTTCTTTTAAAGTAACATCTTGCATTTTGTTTGGAGTGTTGCAATCTCTCACCTAGCGCGTGGAATTGCTTTGCTTTTACGTCTTGCTGTATATCTCCCTAGGGTTTCCTCTGTTAAAGGAGCTTTAATGCAGGACTATGCACCCATGTATATGTGCACGCATGCAAATGCACATGGATGTAAAGAGCAACATGCTATGGTGGCTACACGCTCCGGACCCTGCTCTTCTGACACTCTCCACATGCCAAACGCCGTCGTTATCGGCACATGGAGCAAGATATGGAGCAGGTCCTGATAAAAAGATGCCATGCATTTTGGAGAGGAATGCAGATATTTTAGTCCCTGAAAGGTTCAGGGTGACAGTGGTGTAAACCAGTCAGCGAAGGGAAGAGAGAAGTTCATGGAAAAGCAGAGAGGGAATGAGGTTGGGAATTTAAACAACCTCCTAATTCCTGTGTAATAGGTTTGTTTTCAGTTCATCTCCATTTATAGGTTGCTCCTGTTCCCAACACATCTCGGTGTCGGGGTAGATTCTCAAGCCTCAGGAACCTGTCAGGGATGTGCGAACAGCTCCCTCGATCTGCAGGATGGCACGATGGCACCTCGGGGGCCGCACGGAGCCGAGGGTCCCCGCGGCGGCTGCCGGGGACGTCGCCGAAAGCCGCCGCTCCTGGCGGGGGCAGCTATCTCGCCCTTTTGGATCGGGAGGGAAATAGTGTGAGAACCTGTCACTTTTGACACTCAGGCTCTGGAAAAAGCCGAGATGCTCCAGAATGGATCGGAGGCGACAAACTCCCGACTGCCGCTGCAGCCTCTGAGCAGGCCCGGGGTGGTGTTTGGGCAGAGACGTCGGTGGGTGGGTTAAGGGTGACACTGGGGACTGGGACTCATGGGGAGATCAGGAGAAGGGTGTTTGCAGCGTCACGCTGCAGGACCACAGGTTGGAAAAATATTCAAAAGCCTCACTGATTCCTGGGGAAATAGACTTGGATGGTCCCGGTGGTAATGGAAGAAGGAGGCAGAGAGCAAGCGACGGAGTTTGTGTCTGCTGCTAAAGTGGACAGTGGGTCTGGGGGAACCTCTGGGAAGCCCTTGGGAAGAAGCATCTCCAGGTGACCTTTCCCGTGTGTGTGTGAGGCCCATGCTTGGGCTTGGACACTTGTTTGCTGCTGCAGGGAACATGGGACAGAGGTGAAAGGGACTTTGGCTTGTACAAGGTCCTGCCAAGCGGAGAGCAGATGAGCAAAGAGTTGGAGAAGGACATCAAATTCCCTCACCCCTCTGCCAGTCCTGTGGAGCTGCAGGTTTGGTCCAAGATTCCAATTGGTATCCAAGGTAGGTTATCCTAAGTAGGATGGAATAGAGCAGGCAGCACTTGGGACCACATCATGAAAAGGGAATGACCAAGCCCCAGGTTCCCTGTTCGGGATTGGGAGAACTATGGGCTGAGGTGGAAAAAGAGGCAAAGAGGCCCAGGGTTTGTCATCCGGCTCTGCTGTTCTTGTCTAAGAACATCCATGATTCTGTGAATATGTAGAGCAGGTGCCTGTTTCTGATCCTGGAAGAAAAGGTGGCTTTCCTATAACTGACCATGGAAATTGGCTTAATTGGAAAAGTCCTAATCTAATAGTTATTTGATCAGTGATACATGCTGGGTTTGATGGGATAAAATTCCCATAAATACTGCCCTAGCCTGATGTCGACCAAATCCCAGCCATGGGATCAGTCTGGTTGGGATCATCAGGGCCCGTCAGGGTGTGAGGACATCTCATGGGCTTTCTCAGAAGGCCCTGGATGTCACAGTGTTGCTTGGTGACATTTGGTGCAGGGTTGGGAAGGGCCAGTGTTTTCATGAGATGCTCCAAAGAGGGGGCTCCAAAGTCTACTGCACTCACCCGAGAGCTCCATTTAGGGCTCCATTTATGACTATTTATCCCTTCTCCAAGGATGTCGCTGTTCTGGAAACTTTTATTTTTAAGCTAGATCCAGCAAGAGTTTCTGGAGTCATTCCTCTCTTTTCCTTCACTTTGCAAGACAAGGATGGTGCTTCTGTCTCGTGAAAGCTGCTGTCTGGGCGTCATGCAGAGGGTGACTACTGGGGCTGGAGAACCAACATGACCCGAAGGTCTAAGAGCTGTTCTTGGCAGTGACCTGCAAGAACCTGCTGTGCTCAGAGAGATCTTCAACGGCTGATGAGGACCCCGTCCCCAGCCCTGCAGAGACCCCAGGGAAGGAGAGACCTGACTGGCCTGGACTGTGCCCAGGTGTTCACAGTGGGACACCCCAAGTCTTCAACTCCCAACGCTCCTTCCTTTAAGGCGAAAATCAGAGTCCTTTCGAGTTCTTTCCCACCTTTTAGATACCGTTGCACCAGGCAGCAAAAAAAATCAAAGCAAAATTAATAAACAAATCCCCCACAAGTTACAAATATAAGGAAGAAGAGGAGAGGAAAACGCTTTAATAGAGGAGGGAGACAAAGGTCTCGCAGTGCGGACAAGGTCCCTGCTCTGCGTCCCTCAACAGCAGCGCTTACCAAACATAGCCAGGGCCCAGTGAAACCTTGTGCCGGCCCAGAGTAGTAAGATGAGATACCTCTTTATTTGGCCTAGCTAAAAATAGCAGAGGGTAAAAAAAGGCAGAGTCAGGACCCTGCAGGACTAGTAGTCAATGGGCTGCGAGGAGTGATTGAACTCCAAATAGTGCTCAGCAGGCTCCAGCTGACAGGCTATTTTTTGCCGTGGTTGACTAAATATGGTCAGGGAGGGAAGAGCACGAGAAGGGGCCATTCGGCCGGGCGCGCGTGTTTGGGATGCTTGGCTGGGTATATAAGCACGGGAAAGGTGGACTCGCTTCCTGACCGGCGCTTGTCCCCGACGGCCCCCGCCCCGGACCCTGCGTGTGTGTGCACGCGTGCGTGTGTGCACGTGTGCACCTGCGTGCACGCACATGTGCATACCCGTGCGCACGCACACGTGTGTGCACGTGCCTGCATGCATCCCGTGCCTTGGGATGGGGATGGATGGGGGGGGTGGGGATGGACACCCCCCCCCCCCCCCGGGACACCCAGGTGCGTGCAGCCCTGGGGACCCTCCCCGCTGGCACCGCGGTGTCCCCGCTCCGCCGTGCTCGGTGCTGCCTCCCCCCCGCAAAGCTGTGATGCAGCCGCAGCGGCAGCATCGAGGAGTTGCAGCCGGGCTCGGCGCAGGGGTGAGGTAAGGGTGGATGCAGGGGGGATTGCCTGATTTTTTTATTATTTTTTTCCCTCCTCCAAGTGAGCACTAATGCCATTCCGGGGCCTGCTCTCTTCCTCCCTGCCTGCATTCGAGATTGGCTCACGGGCGAGTGCTGACGGCTGCAGCATGAAGCGCATTATTACCTTGTGATTCCATGACCCTCCTCTATGCATCCCTAACTCTCGAAAGCTGATTCAGCTTTCAGCTAGCGCTCTGGTGAGTCCTCTGCTGCAACCGAGCCTCCTCACCGGTATGTCTCTGCTTTTCTCTCTTCTTTTTTTTTCCTCTTTTTTTCCTTCCTTCCATCCCCTCTTCTCTCTGCTTCCCCTCTGACTGCACCAGCTCGCCTTGCTTTTAAGTACTTTTCCGGGCCGGTACAGGACCCTGGAACTTGCCCGCGGATGGAAACGTGTGTCCGGCTGCTGCGTGTGCCGGCGCGGGGATGCGCAGGGAGGGATGTGCACGGGGCTGAGCTGGCCGTGGGGAGGGAGCCCTTTCTCCCCCCCGCCGCCCCGATTTTTTGTGTTGTTGTTCTGCCGTGGCCCAGTCTGCATTTACAGAAACCACAAAAAACCCTCCCAAACTGCAGAGCAAGCAGGGCACTAGAATAATCCGAGCTGAAACGCTAGAAGTTTGACACGCTGCCGTTCTGCAAGGTTAAGCCGGCCTTTGAGCGCCTAATTGGGAGCCGGGCTGCCTAACGGCACCTGCGGGGATTGGGGCTTCACTGCTTTATTTGCAGCGACCTGGTGGCCGCCAGCTAATGCCACCGCGAGCCGAAGGGCGAAACGTGGTCGAACTTAGCGCAACTCGCAGCGAGCTGGGTGCTGCGGCGATTAACCGTCGCGGTGCCGGGCAGGAGCCGCAGCGCCCGCGCGGGGCCCGTGGGCGGCTGCAAAGGGGCTGTGCTGAGCAGGAGAAGTTGTGTCTCCTGTGGCATTTGGCTTACACTTCACCCGTCAGTTGGCTGTCATTTCTTCTACAGCTAAGAGTTGATTACGGTCATTATATTTTATATGATAGCGGTGACACCTCGTCGCATAAATATATATACATAAATATCGTGTGATAGATACTGTGATATATCCCCCCCGTGCATTTGGATGTATTTTATAGCATGCACATGTATGTTTTACACAGCTTCTTGGGTGCATATGTGAACGCGATGCCGATAGAGGTGCAACGCGATGCCCGGACGATGCATCTCCGGTCTGTGCCTAGGGGATGGGAACGTGAATATGTCTGTGCTCGGGAGAGCAGACGCTCGGCCGCCGCGTGTAATCGGAGAGGCAGAAATCTATGGTTTGTGCTGCCGGTTTAATTGCCGGGTTTTTTGCTCCAGAGCGGGAGCTGATGTCTGCGTCTGGGGTGCGTGATCGCCCTGGGCATCCCGGCCTCGGCTCCGGGGTTGGGAGCTCGTGGGCCAGTGTGGTCACAGGATGAGTTCGTGGTCCCCATTCACCAACCACCACCCCTGGCTTTGCTGGCGACAGGTTTTCCATGAGGGCGGTGGGTGCAGAGCAGATGGTACCCGGCCCAAGCTCCTCCAGACATGGACGTGCTCCCGTGTCACAAGTCACCCGAGCGGCGACCGGTGCTGCCACCACTGCTCCCTGCGGGACTCAGAGAGGGAAGGTCACGTTGGGGGCTGCGGCTGGGACGGAGCGGGTTGGCCTGGGAGCAGCCTGGGCACCAGTGAAGATGCTGAGCAGCCCAGGGAGGAGAGCGACCTCGGCGCTCGGCCTGCGCCTCCTGCTCTGAAGGGAAATTCAATATGTGGAGCGTCTCTGCTGGGCACAACCCTCACTGGCTTGCTGATTTTTTTTCTTTCCCCTTGAATCTTAAGCACCGAGACTTTCCCTCCTGCTCCTCGCTTCTTGCTTTAATTCCACTGCAGTCATGCATTGCAAGGGTGCCCCAGCTCCAGCGCTCTTCCCACTCGTCCAAACTAAAGACCAAGCTTTGCCTCCGAACTGGGCAGAGGATGATGATGCTCAGGGAAGGCCGGCAAGCTTCCAGAAGGAGGATGGACACTGTGCAGAGCCAGCACAAGAGCATCGCCCGGCGAGAGCAGCCGAGCAGCGCGGGGTGCTGGAGACCCCCTGACACCCTGTTTTGGGGGATCTTTGCTTTTTTTTGCTGATGGCAGGAGTTGCTGGGGAGCAGGGGATTGTTTAGTGCCCATTTTGCAGTGCTGCTTTGGAAGGCAGTGGGGGAAGACGATGCTCCCACGACGCATCCCAAAGTGCTCAGCTTGTCACTTGCCAAGTTTAGTTAAACCCTCTTTAAGGCTTCATCAGGAGTCTGCGCCAAGCGGGGAGATTCATTAGCGCCCAGGCAGCCGTTCTGCAGCCGCGGCCCGGGGCGCGGGGCCGCCCCTGCCGGGACCTGGACTGGCACCGGGACCGGGACCGGGTCGGGGCCGGGGCGGCTCCCAGGGCCGCGCACCTCGGCGCTGCCTTTTGTTGTGCGCGGCGGCAGGTGCTGCCTGGAGCGCGCGGGGCTCTCTTAGGAAATGCACAAATTTTTCCCCCTCCTTTTGCTTTTTGCATCACCCCCAAGTCCCCCAAAGGCAGCTGCTCTCTTTACGGGGGTATTTTGCTTCTCTGCAAGGGAGCATCTCACTCGCGGTGACCGGGGGAGCAAAAAGAAATCACTGGCTTCACTAGGTAAGACTCTTTCTTCCTCCTATGCTTTAATCTCCACTTACTGCTGAAAGCAATTGCTTATCGCTAACAGATGAGTTTTCTCACTCTGGTGAATGGAATAGTCCCTCCTGCTCGAGCTGTAAATCTGGAGCTGAATGTTTGATTTTGGTTCTTTGACAGAGCACAGACCCTGGTTTTGGGGAGGGAGAAAAAAAAAATTATTTTTCTGATTTGCAGGATGGCTACAATTTGGAAACAATGTGTATTTAACTTTCTCCCGCATGGCTCTAAAATGGAACATATAACAGATATATTAAAAACGCAAATTCCTTCCATTAAAATGCCTTTTTTTCTCTCTCTCTCTAAATGTTGCAAGTTTGTGCTTTCAAACGTCCTATCTGCTCGGGGGGGCCTGGCAGGGAAGCTCTTACCCTGTGCCGCTGACGTGACCAGCGTCCCTTTGTCAGGGACCGGCTGCCGCCTGCCTTGCACTTTTTAGCCGGTGCCTGGTCCAGCTCCTGCTCGGGTGGTGACGGTGACAACCCCCCGGCTGCAGCAGAGGACGAGGCGGGGATGCGCGCGGGGAGCGCGCGGGTCCGCGCGTTGCTGCACAGGGCTGCAAGGCGGGGAAACGCCGCTTTAAACTGAGCCCCAACTCGCTCTCGGGATGCAAATCGGCGCTGTTTCCTCCTGCAAACGTATAAATGCGCATATTGACACTACCTGCTTGAGGGACATACTTCTTTATATGCCCATATGAACCTGGCAATCTATGGAATGTAAAGAAGTATGTATTTCAGGCGGGAATCCTTCGTGATGGAGCAATGAGTGACCCCGGGCCGAGGGGCAGGAAGACAGATAGATTTAAAAAAATTTTTTTTTCTTTCCAATTTTTTTTTTTTTTTTTAATGCCTGACATGGCAGACTGGCTGGGGAGTCAATTGATGATCTTGTTCCAGCGCGTGTATTGTTCTGTCACTTTGCCTGTGTCAGCAGGTGGAAATGCTCATCAGGACATTAAATATTCAATATGCTGACTGCGGCATGGGCTTTGAAAGGCGATGCCAGAGGAGCTCGCTGGCCACCCCGGGCTTTCAGCAGGGCTGCAGGCCCCACCGTTCGTTCTCGCCCTCTCTGCTCTCCCTTCGTCCCCTTTTCCATGCGTTAAGACCAGGTGTAAGCGGCGGTGGCCGAGCTCCAAATCTAGGAAGAATAAAAGGGACATTGGGAGGGGTAGAAGAGAGGAAGAGTTGTGGCTCGGATGTGAAGTGGTTTAGCTGGAAATTCGGGCACAAACACCGTTTTTTAAATCTTTCCCATGTGAAAAGTTTTTGTGGTGGAAAGTGGGGAGAAAGGAAACCTAGAGGGTCTACATGGAGATCCTTGGAAAGAGCTGTCAAGAGATGAGGTTGTAGCTCAGCGCGCAGGTGCTTTGGAAGTAGGTATATTAGAAGGTATATTATTTTCCGCAAAGAAAATAAGAAAATCAGCTCCTTGAATTCTGAAAATCTTCATGTGCTTTCTTCCTGTTTTTATTATTATTATTATTATTATTATTTTTTTTTTTTTTTACTTTTTCCAATATAAAATACTTGCTTCTTTTCCCATGGTCTTACAATTAGGAGACAAGGTGAGAGCAAATAGATTAAATGCTCCATATCAAATAATTTCCTCTCTAGACAGAAGTCATTCTTGGCTTCCTCACACTTCTGAAATTTAACCTGCCCCACGCACCATCATTCTTGCAAGAAACTTCCTGAAAGGTGATGCTTTTTCCTGAAATTAATGAACTTTTCTGTCTGCGCAGCTCGGAGTTCAGGAACGTTTTGAGCGAATCCTCTTGCAATTTAAAAGCGCCTTTTGCATCAGTGCTTGGGTCCCACGGTTTGCTGGCTTGGCATCCTTGGCCTTGTCCTGCGGATGCTCGCGAGGCCCGGGATGCCCTCTGTGATTTAGCAGCTCATTTTGGGCCGAGCCTCGGCAGCAACTGGGAAATTGCACCAGGCTGGAGCATGTGCCACTGGCTATGGAATATCGCATGTTTTAGGCAGCTCCAGCTCATGCAGGGCCCTGGGACACTGGGATGGATTTTCAAGGCCAGGTGCTGGGAAATGAGCTCAGGCGAGTGGGATGCGCCGGTGCTGGGTGGCAGCTCTAGATCACCAGCGTCAGCCTGAGTCTCTGGGTGAAAAATGAGGACAATTCTCGCTGTTCTGGATATAAAACAAGAGTCGCTCCTCTCCCTGATAAGCCTTTACTCCACCTCTTCCTTTTTCCTTTCTTCTCCTTCCTTCTTTTTTCTTTCCTTTTTACTTTCTCTTTCTCTTTCTTTCTTTCTTTCTTTCTTTCTTTCTTTCTTTCTTTCTTTCTTTCTTTCTTTCTTTCTTTCTTTCTTTCTTTCTTTCTTTCTTTCTTTCTNTTCTTTCTTTCTTTCTTTCTTTCTTTCTTTCTTTCTTTCTTTCTTTCTTTCTTTCTTTCTTTCTTTCTTTCTTTCTTTCTTTCTTTCTTTCTTTCCTATTTATTTTTTCTCTCTTCCTTTCTCACTCTCTCCTTCCTCCTTTCTTTCCCTGGCCCAGGTTTTCCTGCAGCTCCTGGTCTACCTCACACGGCTCTTGCCAGGGTGCTCCTGCACCAATCTGCAGTGGATTCCTGCATCCTCAGTGTAGTTTTTACCTACTTTGCCTGTCTTTAGTTAACCTGCTGTTAAATGCATTGTATTTTGGAAGCAATATTTTGATTTTATTTAGGAGTATTATTATTTTATCAGATGTAATTTTTTATATAACAGTTTTCAAGCTGTGACTCGCAGAGTCCGTTGTGGTGCAGAGCATTGTGGCGGGCACCGCTCCTGCCGCATCCTGGTGGCACTTACGCTCCTGCCCCTCCGGATTAAACCCGTGTCCCTCCCTCTGCCCTCAGCCCATCGACTAGAATTAAGACTTAAGTCGCTTCGCTTTTGCTCTGCATAAAGTGCCGTTGGGTTCTGGGGTTCCTTCGGTGGAGCCCGGCCGTGTCTGACCGCAGGAGGAACAAGCTGGGAAATGCAGGTGCAAGCGGATGGAAACAGGAGCTTTGAGAATTGTGATAGACATAAATCCAGTGGACCAAATTAGTTAATTTTTCCTATTCTATGCCTCACAAAATCCAGCCGTTCTTGAGATGGATTTTCCGCATGTGAGCGGAACTATCGGCAGGTATAAAATGGATATTTAGCACAAGCACACGATAGCGCAGGGACAAATTTGTGCCATGCGGCGTTTCCTGGCATTTTTTATTCCTTTTTCTGCTTTTGCATATTTGTTTGTGTTGATGACCTGTTATTACTCTTGTTATTATTACTTAATATTGGAAGACAGGTGGTCAAATAAATTTCAGCCCCCTCTTTTGGAAAAAAAGGGGGGGACTGTTTGCAATTCAAGTTTAATAGTGCATTCATCAAGAGCAATAAAGCATTTTATTGCACAAGTATTTCAAGGGATGTGCTGGCCCTGGTAAAAGCATTAGTAAAGGGGTGCATCAGCAATCTCATTTAAAACTGTCGACCTAACGTGAAAAATGTTACGTTGAAGAATAAACTGCTATTAAGCATGATTAGATTGACCTGCAGGACAGATATTTTAGCTGCTGCAGCACAAGTCGATCAAAGTGAGCATCGCTTAGATTGCAATTTTTTTTTTTTTTTTTTTTGTTAATGCCCTAAATTAAAAATGAAAGAGCCTGGGAATATTTAGGGCCAAAGACTGACTTTTGGGGGGTGAGCTCTGTGTGTTCAATTTGAAAGGGTTCGGAAAGGTGGGGGATTGCTGGTGGGGGAATGTATTAATTGCTGGCACTTTAGCATACATTGGAAGTATGTTACCCAGATCAACCAATCAAAAAAGAAATTGTGCTGACTCAGCACCCGGGCTAGCCTGCACGTCCGATTGCAGAAGAGATCAGCACTGCACTGCAGTATCTCTCGCTGCCTTTGACACCAGCCTGCCTGGGCAGGGCTTCCCTTGTGCTTCCCACGCCTGGGTTAGGCCAAGAGCAGGAGCAGGCCCTGGAGAGAGGAGGGGAGACTCCAGGTTTCCCGAGCCCTGAGCCGATAATGATCCTTTTTCGGCAGCCAGCAAGCTCTTCCATGCTAGGCTTGTGCTGCCAGATGCGAGCGGCATGAACTGCTTGGGAATATATCTATTTTTAAAGAGTTTCGCCACATCTTGCACTTAGCAGTGACTGAGGGTGAGGGGGTGGTGTGTGCCTTGCAGGAGAAATATCCCTGCTCCGTAGGCTTCATCCCTCCGGAAACCTTAGGGCTGCTCTTAGGTGCAGCACTCGCAGTTCCCTCCCAGGAAGGGAAGCGGGGCCGACGTTGCAGACGGGACCCTTTGCAGCCCAGAGCAGCCGGGCCGGCAAGGCCGGGTAGTTTTGCTAGTCCTGCTTCACCCAAACGAACTTCCTTGCATGGAATCCTCCTTTTCCATTCGCACGGCGCATGCCGAGGAGGAGAGCCCGAGGGTGGGAATCCTTGTGCGCAGGCTGTCAGAGGACAAATACGTGTTGAACCAGGAGCACCTCACTGCAAAACGTCTTAGGTGCTCGTGCGGGACTGTCACCATCCCCAACACACGCTGGGTTCCTCTTTTCTTTCCCCCTTTCCCTACGGCGCCGTGTCCGCAAGCCATGCCCAGATATGGGCTGCTTTGGGAAGCACGCGGGAATGAGCACCGTGGCAGCTGCCCCGCATTGCCGGCATTCCCAGCTGCCAAGGGGGCATCCGGGCAGCGCGGCCGCGTGACAGCCGCCCGCCGAAGCCACCGAGCAGCTGTAGGGACACCAGGTGCTCCTACGAAGACCTTACATAGGCAAGTGTGTCCTGGCATTCGGGGCGCCGGATTGGGAGCAGGAATGCAGTGAGCTAAGAGGCAGCCGGGATAAAGTTCAGCGCCCGTTTGCAGCCCCGGGAGCGACCTGGAGTCTGAGGTGGCCCTTGGTCTTCTCTGGTTCTGCCTCTTTGGGGCAAACTGGGTTTGCAGGGAGGAACTGGGGAAGGGGGAGCAAAACGTTGCTGAGTGGAGCAACCTCAGGGCCTCGTCTGGTTAACACGCTGGCAGCGACATCGCTGCAAGTTTTGATTTAGTGCCTCTGTTTACTTCATGCGAGTAAATTAAAAAAAATATATATATATGTAATTTAAGTCTTTGACTTGATCCGGCCTAATATCAAATAACGAGTCTCGCTCATCGTCTTGCAGAAAGCCGTGTGCATCTTGCAGCTGTGCTCTGAAAGGTCCCTATATGTGAGAGGAGCAGCAAAGGTGGCATTTCCTTGTCTGCCAGCACGGTGGCTGTTCATTTAGTGCAGCAGCCTCATCCCCTTTCCTCCCTGCACGTGCTGCAGCAAACGGAGCCGACTTCGTCCCTATGTCCTCTCCGGCTGCTAGTAAGAGGCACCTGGGCTAAAACCCACAGTTGCCGTTTTTGCAAAGGACAGAGAAACAGCCTGACGGCCTCCCTGCTCATTTGCCCTCTTTGAAGCTGAATTTATTCCTGGGAAGGTTCCCATCAATTTGCCTTGCTCTTTTGTTGACAAGTTTATTAAAAACGTGGGCAACTCCGTATTAAACTTTTATCAGTGCTGAAGGAGGGTGCAGCCGTAGAAGTTATGGATCGGGTCTCCGTGTTGCTCGCTGCAGCGTTCAGCTGAGTCAGCGTAACAAATAAATGCTGCCACCTCCTCTTTTTTCCTCCCTTGAGAGACAGTTCCCTTCATGATATAAGTAGCTGGATCCAATAACAGAGGAGGGCCCAGCTAAGCAGAAGCTTTTTCTCTTTTGTGGCCATGCGTTTTTATCGCTGCATTTGAATTATTGCCTCAAGATGGGGATTAAATGCAAACCTTGGGGAAAGTTATTGCACCTTAGCTCTGAGCTGGTCGGTGGAGTAAATTAACTGATGTTTTGGGGATCTGTCAATATGGAAAAATACCTTAAAAATTTAGCATGATAATCACTGTCCTGCACCTGATGTGGGAGGCTGTTCTTGAGAAGGGCCAAGGCTGCTCCTCGTGCTGCTGCAGCACTAAGGGCTTTTCACTCTTTTTCTTTAGTCATAAGATTAAACAAAGAGGAAGCCAATATGTTGCATGAAAGATGTTAAAAATAAAGCACTAGGATCGCATAACCTACTTCCCGTTTTGCCACGTGGCCGAGTTTTTTGGGAGTTGAAAGAACATGGAAAAATAATTGGGAAGAAGGGTCTTGAGGTGCCCTGACAAAAGGCAGGCAGAGAAGCGTGTGCCAGAGGAATTAAAACAGGAATCCATAAACTCCGCAGGATAAATAAATAAATAAGTGCCCCCAAACAATATGTTTCTTTGCCTGTCACTGTGTCCAAGGATTTTTTAGCTCTTAAGCAGGTTTGCTGGCATAATTTGTCAAGTACAACAGGGAGGTTTGGGTATGACAGAGGATCATTTTTCACGACACACAGTAGTGCACCCGAGCAGTCCTGCGGGTTCGGAGCAGCTCCGTAATTAGATAAGAGTTAACATGCGTGGATTAGATGGATCATCACTCATGTCGGAGGATCCATTGGTACCCGGGTCGGAGCCGGGTGGGATGTGGGCACGGAACAGCCCGGACAAATGCACCTTCCACCGCGAGTTTATCTGCATTGCCATTTGCTCCAATTATAACTAATTGGACACATATTGCATTTTCATAGCATCTAATTTTCTATTGATTTTAACGGGGCTGCTGGTGTTTTGTACTATGAAGTGGTATCTAGTATCTGTTGCTGTTTAAAAATGCTGAGTGCACTGCCCTGTATGGAACCATGCAGTCAGCAGATGTTTTAAAACCTATTTAGTTGTTTGGTCTGTAAAATGCACAAACTGTATGAGGGAATGGCTTTGTGCTCTTTCAATGTGTGAGTTTAAAAAAACAAAACAAAGCAAAAAACCCCCCAAACCTCTCAAACTCAAACTATTTCCGCAGCCAGTTGTGGGGGATGCAGCTCATACAGACCAGCTCACAGCATCACCTTGCAGGCAGGGTCCATTTCGTTTCTCAGCGGAGCAGGAGCTACTCAGCTCTTTATTTAAAGTTGGACCTTTATCTGCAAGAGGCCTCGGGCCAGGATTTGGGTTAGGACAGAGATTCTCATGTTTAGATCCGAGATTTCAATAACGTAACTTTTTGCATTTATAACTAAGGGATAGGCTGATAATGAATAGGGTTGGGGGCCTTTATCCTAGGGCTTGCTGTGTGTCGTGGCAATACATTCAAATAAAACCAGACAATCGAATTAGCCATCGCATTTCGGCAAATAGTCACTGAACCAGAGCGGAAGCAATAGCCCTCCGTTCAGCATCATTTACAAAAGAAAAGTGATACTTAATGTACAGATAGAGATGGGCTGGTAAAAAGCAAGGTGCAGTCTCAAGTGTGGTGGCAACGGGGACACGCTGGGTACTAGAGTTGGGTGGCAGAGAAGACAGTTAGAAAAGGTGACAGTAATTGGGCTTTGAATCAGCAGAGTCAGCCCAGGGATGCTGTTGAGTTCGCTGTCACCGTGCGATCTTTGCTAACTATTAGCAGGACCCATATTGTGTCCGTGGGAGACAGGTGAGTTTGCAGAGGTGTATAAATTAAATAGACACTTTATTAAGTTCAGGTAATAGTTTTGGTTTGAAAGACTGAGTGGCTACCGCAATGTCAGCAACTCCTTCAGTGCCCAAAGGAACTGAGTGCTTTTTAATTAAGTCAAATAAAATCCAAGTGGAAGACTCCTGAGTACACGTGGAGTATATGGAGTATACTTTTTGGGTTGAATATCTATAATTTTAAAACTGTTAATAAAACACACTCCACTTTTTCCTGTAATAACATAACTTAAGTTAATACCTGATGTCTGTAAGAAAAAAGGATAAAAGAGGCGAGGTTGTATTTTTTGGCTTACAAATGGCACATTGTGCAGAATACAGCAACTGTGGCATTGATTTAAACAGCCTTGCAAAGACACCATGCAATAAAGTTGAATCATCTGTGGCACAGGTGTGGCTGTCTGCTGGAAAAATCTGCAAAATGAGAGTGTAGACCTTCTCCTGTATTATCAAAAGCCATTTAATTTGGGGGAAATACCCTCAGATTTAGTAACATTTGGATAGAAATCAAATAACACATTAAGTTAAGGAAAGGGAAAAAACTAAAGCTAATTACAAAGGGAATGTGCACTTCATTAAGATAAAGCTGTAGGAAATCAATGTTCTGTATTGTTGTTTTCCCTTTTGATTGGATTTTAGAATGATAAATTGTTAATGCATTTGATCTAAAAATGATTTGTTTATTCAGATGAAGAGCAACTGTACTTTGTCTCATTTGGCCTTTTAGCTTGTAATGATAATGACTTCAAGGGAGGTTCATTTCTCAGAAGGGTATCGGACTGGAATAGACAGGAGATTTCTGGACTCAGAAGGATGGGCCCTATGCAAGGGTTCGTTGTAGGCTAATTCTATTGCGTGTTGAATCTTCTGCTTCATTAAGAATATCGACAAATTCTGATAAATTCTTTGCCTTCTCTGTGGTGTCTATACGGTGTCTTTATTAGTATATTGAGGCCACAGCACGAAGGTCTTCAGTGAGCCAGATCATCTCTTGTTGCCTACTACTGATTCCATAGCCATAGCAGGCGTTTGGTAATGCAGTGATTTGGTCCATTCTTGTGAGTATGATCATTAAAGCAGAGATGATACTGGAGACAAAAGCAGAACAGATGAACTACCCTATGGTCTATACATCGAAAAAAAAAAAATAATACATAGGTTTATTTGCTTATTTTGACCTTGATTTGTCTCTAAGAAGAGCTTCTTGCTCGCTTGGGCATTTTCTCCAGCCCCTTCCTGTGACACGCTTGAGCTTTTCTCAGCTCAGGGATGTGCTGGTCCTGCACCTGGTGCCAGTGACAACATGTCCTGGTCCTCAGGACAGAATGGCCACTCAGAGCAAAGGACCTTCCAACTCCAAGAACTGCTATGAGGAAGCAGCTAGATCTGGATTATCTTTGGGTGGCAAATCCAATTTTTCGTGGTACTTGTGAACAGATAAATAACTAAAAAATACTGTATTGAAGGCTCAGCGTGCACC
The DNA here is from genome assembly GCA_013398735.1 of Nothocercus julius. NCBI lineage: Eukaryota > Metazoa > Chordata > Aves > Tinamiformes > Tinamidae > Nothocercus > Nothocercus julius. Next base: position 5,675,466 of record VZSV01000029.1, read on the forward strand.
TATAAGAGGCCTATGGCTTGGCATATTGACAGCCACCTAAAAGCCGGGATTAGGGGATAGGAAAAAGACCAGTCTAGGGGAATGCTGGGTCATGGTGCTGTCACAGCCTGTACTTGTAGCATCAGCAAATGCAGACAGGGAGAAAGAGCCAAAAATCATGCCCAGCTCCTACATCTCCATGTTCTGCAGCTCATGGAGGCCTGGGAGCCTCCAGGACCTTGCAGGAGGGAAGAGGAGACTGGATGCAGCTCAGACCTTCAGGCAGCCCTTAGCGAAGCCCATGCAGTTTGTCATTCCCGGATGCCTGGCACAAGCGCTGAGCCATGGGCTGGATGTGTCCGGGCTGGGAGCTTGCGGGGAGCTCAGCACTCCTGGCCAGGAGGCTACGAGCTCCGCAGTGATGCAGTCCTGGGCATCCATAACGTGGACTGCTCTTTCCCGGGAAAGGCTCAGCACCGGAGAGACGTCGTTAGTTTTGATTAATGGTGTCCAGAAGAGAAAAACTAATTTTCTCAAAAGGAGAGCCTCACCCATAACTCACTGCGGGGGATTTAAACAAAACATTGCAGAACGTCCGCATGTCCTTGCATTGATTTCAAATACGTTACAGGGGCTCTTCCCGAAGCCTCGCTATGGGAAGCAGGGACACACTCGTCTCGGCAGCCTGCGTGGTGCAGCTTGCATGCTCAGTGCCACGTCAGACACCGGTGGCATTGCCACCTCCTCCTGGTCGCGGGTAAAGAGTTGCTTTCTTACCTCCTGTAACCGGCCATAAGATGAACCTTCTACTGCCAGATCTTCACGGCCTAAGTTTCTATATAATTCCTTGACTAGATTATCTCTTGAAAAGGTGCATAGAGATAACTTGATTAAATTAATTATGGAGCTCCTTTCAAAAAGCTCTTCTCTCTCTTCCCCTCTCTCTGTCTCTATCTCCTCTTATTTATAGGCAGCTGTGAGTAGGTTCTGGGCAGCTAAGTGATATGTGGTAGTTACCGTCAGCATGCAGTGCCTGTATTTCTTGGGGAACAGTAATTCTGGCCCATTTGCAATATTTCTGCATGCAGTGGTTTTCAGTGCAGGTGCATTTTTATCCTGGTATCATCGTGTGGCTTGGTGGGCTGCTAGAAAGCAGGGGGAAAAGTCACCTTTTGCCTTACGACGCATATAAATTCTTTAAATAGGTTATACACATGGCAATGTGCAATATCTGCGCGTGGCTCTAGGTTAAGAAGGAAAGGCCTGAGTTTATTGGCTCCCACTGCAGAAATGATCCGAGCTGCTATGATTTTTAAATTTGATTTACCCAGTTATTTATAGCAAAGGGGTGTTCGTGCTGCAGGGATCTCTGGGAGAAAGGAACTCGCCGGCACTGCGAGAAGAACCATCACACAAGTCACTCGGGCAAAAACGGTTCAGCGGGATTGCCTGGCAGGTGCTCACCCTTCGGAGGCGAAGTGATGGCTCAGGGCACTGCAAGGAAAAGCCCTTTTCGTTTTTGCACCACTTCCCTTTGCTTCCCGTCCCCTCTCTGGTGGGTGCTGGTCATGGCAAATAGAGTTGCTTCTTGTCTGGAGCAGATTTTAAAAACACCGAACATGCTGATTTTAATGGCAGATAAGAAAACTTTCGAGGCTGCTTGGTAAAGACATGGAGCCTGCTAACTTCTAAAAGGATTTTGGATATTTCAGCTTCTTTTCTCCCATTTGTTAAGACGACCATAGAGGAATCTTTGCAGCCCTGAATTGTCCAGCTACAGCCTGTCGGGCCTCTCCTGCTTGCTTGTCACTTCCTACCAGGTTGCACTTCAGGCCCCAAAACACAGGGCATGAAGAAGGCAGCAAAGACTGAAACACTGCAAGGAATAAGGTGGGAGGTGAGGATTAAAGGGTCTGGATTAAAACATGAACGTTTCCTCATGCCACGTGGTAATAGTCGTGGCTCTCAAGATTGGCTTGATTGGCTCTCAAAACAGAGGAGCCAAATTTGGGGGTTAAAAATCCACAGGCTAGTGGCTGCTACAGGCTGTGAACTCCTCCACGATTAAAACCGCCTCTTTAATTCAGACATGCTCTTCAGCCTAAGGAGCTAAGAAGCTTAAATAAATCCCGATTGCCTACAAGTGAAGCCATTTGAATGAGTGCAACACAAGGCAGCAAGTTCAGAAGAGGTCCGGGCAACTGAGAAAGAAGAGACCCTGAGGAGTACCCCTTTCTGCTTGCCATCAGCCACGAGGCCAAATGCTTTGCTAAAGCTGGTAAAATGGAACCAAATCAACTCTTCAATGGATTTGGTCCCCTTCAACCAGCTGTAGCTGTGCATTGATCTCTCAGACACACCTTGGAGGATAAAGCACTTGAGTGGGACGGCGACCGCTCTGGTAGCAGAAGACAAGTGGCCACGAGACGGAAATTCCGATGACTGGCACCTGCAGATCCATCACTGGGGCTCTAAACTGGTGGGCTGAGCCTGAGTCATTATGTGGTTGCCAGTAATTCCTGTGTAACGGAGACCATCCAGGATTGATAATCTCCATCATCCTCCACTGGTCCTGGCAGTAATGCAGAGCTGTATACGCCAGCTGCAAAAGCTGTGCATTTTCATGTGTATTCCCTGCCGGGCAGCCCTGTGCCTCAGTGTGTCACCCGTTGTGGCGAAGAATAAATATTTTGCTGTGTAGTTCCCTGCTTGTGTTTTGTACCACGCGATGGGCTGCTCCTTCAATAGGCTCTAGCAAAGAATTGGGAGTTTTAGGACTACCATGGAGGAAAACAGGGAATGAGCTATAAATAGCAGTCTGATGTGAGAGTATTCACATCTTCTCAAAGATACATGCACCAAGTTAACTGCTGGCATAGCAAAGTGCAGCATTTTGCCTGTTTTCACACACAGGAAATTTGTCTCCTTTGATTCCAGGTCACTGGTGCTTTAGGTGGTAGTTGGATGTTCATACCAGAACCAAAAGGGCTATTCGTGTGCATTAAGATAAGGAGATATTTGTCAGAGCTCAGCCTTTGGGAAGTAGTGAACAGTTCTTATATTGAAAAGTCACTAAAATGTTAAAATGTCACTAAATGTGAATAGTGACTCTATAGTGGCCACCAAATGAAAAAGTATTTAATGGTGAAATGAATTTCCCTTAGAGCCAAGGTCTATGTAACAGTGATGACAGATACATTTCCAGGGAAACACTGGGAAGATGTAGGCACTAAGTTGTTCTGTTCCTTCCTCTCCTTTCTGTGATTAGTCAATATTTAAGTGTAAATATGTCAGCAAGCACAACTGGCTGTACCAGAACTGATCAGAAGCATTTCTGGTATTTCCCGACACACAGCTGGGAAGCAACAGGCGAACTCTAGGGAAGGATGTTTTCCTTCGTGCCACCAGCTGAATTCTTGGAAACACATAAAAGTTGTTTTTTTCTTTTTTTCACAAACACAGCACCTTTGCAAACACCCAACCATGCTTCCTAAAGTATTCACCCATAGACACAAGCCCTTGCAAAGTGCATTCCCTAATATTGGAAGGTGATTGCCTGCAGCTGGAAGAATGGGAATTGCTTCAACCAATCCACACATTACCATGGAGCCCATTTGCAGGGCTGCTGGATGGCCCTCTGGAAGCAGTTATGCAGCATGGCTCTGCCCTTGGCTAAAGAGCCAAGTGGCCGTCATCTCTATCCCTGCAATCCACAGACACCCATCTCGGGACATTGTCTTTCACTGCCAATTATTTTCTCTGCAATTAGCAATGCTGGTTTTCAAGCACTGCCCAATCTCACCTCCTAATTTCCATCTCAAAAGCATCAAGCAAAAGCCTCTGCTGAGACAGAATTGACTGTGTGAGTAGCAGGCGCTGAGTAAACATCACCTTAACATTGTTGCTGTCAACCTAGAAGCAGAGATTCATAAACAAAGGAGGCTGGGGACAAAAGCACAGGGGAAAGGGAATCCTCAGTACAAGTCCCTAATTGCTGGCAGTCTGGGCTGTGAGTGATATCCGGGCTCCAGAGGGAAAGGCTGAGTAGAAACAGATGCTTCCAGCAGGCTGAGTGGACTGGGTTTCCAAAATGCCACGTTCCTCCCGCCTGCTCCCGCAATCTGGGTTATTCTCTCGCGTTCCCCAGGGCTGCATCCAATGTAAACAACGCCATTATTTAAATCCTGCTTGGTAATGATAATCAAGTTACGAAAAAAATGTCAAATGGGGAAGCTGGGGGCATCGCGAGTGGAACAAAACTGCAGAATGTAAAACGAATGTGCTTCCTCCTTAAAGAAGCACCGCTGGATAAGAGCTCACCTGCTGCAGCAGCCCCGGTGATTTGTCTTTTTTAACGCGGCTGCCAGATTTTCAGCCGCCTGCACCCACGTCCTGCCCAGACACGCACGTTCCTGCACAGGCAACCTTGAAAGCATTTGCTATCCGGAAAAAGTATTCCCACAAGAAGAGGAGGACAAGCAAGTGTGGATGGAAATTCTCACAGGTGCTCTCCATGCAACACTTTCTATGGAAGTACATCATTTTTTTGTTGTTGTTAAATAGTGTGATTTTCAAGCTATGAAGTTACACACCAATGTCAAACGCCCTGGCCACTCTCCAAAGATGGGTGACAAAACTTGGGCACACGGGGTGTTTTGGTGCTCCAAAACCATTTAAGCCTTGAACAGCAGGAAAACTTCTAGTTCTTCCTGGAGGTTAGAGGAGAACCAGACACTCAGGGCTTCTAAAAGTTGGGCCGCATATTTAGATGCTTAAATGCAGATCCTGCTACCCACCTGCGCCCATGCTTGGAAATTTCTGCCAGTATTTTTATTGCTTAATTATATTTTTATAGAATAGGAAATTCGATGCTCTTAACGAGGAATTCCTATAACAACATAGCCTATTATGGTGTAATCGAGGAAATACGAGGCCCCAGCATACAGCAGCTGGTAGACTTCAGGGGATTCTCTAGTGGCTGCTAATATATAGGGACGAACGTGAGTCTGGGGCCAAGAATTACATATGTCCCTCCCAACAGCTTGTGTTTCAGCTCTGCTTGCTCTCAAATCACTTCTGATGCATCAGCAGCGCTTGGGAGCTACCCAGGCTGCCTCCCAGCTGCCCATGTCAGCCTGGAGCTGCCGGGTTGGGAACCACTTGGAGCCTGACGTGGATCCTGTCCAGCCTGGGGGGACCTGCAGAGACCTGCCATGCCAAGGGCATCACCCCGGGCATTGGTGGAGGAGCTGAATGCACCCAAGGGACAAAATAAATGCACCAGTGGGATGAAGCAAATGCACTTGCGGAATGAAATGTGTACCCATGGGATAAAATAAATGCACTCCCAGGACACGGTACCTGCCCCCATGGGAGAGCCGGTGTCCTGCCTGCCAGGCGTGCAATATGAACACACAGCTCCCGTAAAGCACAGCTCTGAGTAGCACTTTTTCAGCTAACTTTGAAAACCCCAGGATTATGTCCTGGCCAAGTCATCATTAGTCTTTAGCCAACCACCCTTTCACTACATCAAATCTAATTGTGCTCCATATCCACTAAGAGGCTCTTCTGATGGTCAACGAGACCATGTTTCCTGGAAACCCTATTAGCTTCTCAAACAAAGCAATCCCGAGGACTCAATCCTGCAAACCTTTTGTGCAAATATTAAATAACAATGAATAATTAGCAGGAATAATCCTTATTTCTTGACCTCCTCTGTAATAAAGACCCTTGTCGGCAAATGCAAACGTTATTTTGAGCAGCAATTCATAATCTAAATCTGTTAAACACATCAGCCTAAATATACTAATACTCTAATATCCATCCTATTTATACAGGACTTAACAGAGATAAAAACAGACACATTATCTGTCCCAAAAACCTCTGTGCATTCATCAGTCAAGTGTAGGAAAGAAGATGGTGAAGAAAGAGGTAAGGAGAGAAGGAGAAAAATAAGACGAAAGAAACAAAATATGTCATGGAAGTTACCTACTAGGATTATAATCCTTAGGGCCCTGCACATGTATTCTGGTTGTTTTCCAGCAGAGCAGTAAAGTGTAATGGCATTAACGCAAGACCATTAAAAAAGAAGCAAATTTCAGCTCTCTTCGCCAAATATGTCAACCCTGTTTTCTCACGCCTGGAAAAAAACAAAAGAAAAAAGTTGATCTCTTCAGCCGGCTTCTGAGGCCACAAACTTCTGAGTCTTTCAGACTGCTTTGATTTGTCTCTGAGCATTTGCGCATGGACCTGACCCCATCTACATGTCTGTCTTCCTCGCTAGCCTTCTGTTTAGCAGCCCTGTGTTTTGCAGCTAGACCCGCTTCTACCACTGTCATTCCCCCCTGACACATCTGCAAAGGCATCTTTGGTAGAGCAATCAGAATCGTTGGATTTCTTCCAAGGAGTTTTATTATATACATCCTTTCCCTTCATGCAGTTTTCCTGAGAGAGAAAACACAAAGGACAAGCAGCAAACACACAGAGAATTGTTCTGCGGTGACAGTTTGTCAGGGGAAGGGAGAACATCTTTGGTTGAGAGGTGAACGCTGGAGCAGTGCTTGAGCAGAAGCCTCTTCCCTTCCTCACAGATGGCATTGACATATAGCCTGGAGGGGCTAGCAGGATACAAAGCTAAAGATGGTTAAAGACATTAAATATTATATAATGTGAGCACCATCCACACCAGGACCATCATCTAAAAGGAAGATTTATTGTGATGTATTGGGCAGAAGACAGAGCTTCTGCTGATGCTGTGTACAACCCTTGAGCCAGAGATATTTCAGAGATAGATGAAATATATAGAGATATGTTTGCTACTAACTATACCTTTCCTATTTGTTTTTTATTGACTCTTCAAAAACTATTACCAATAAACGTAATGATCTGCCTTCCCCTTTGTTGCTGGGTGAATGATAGTTCCTGTAGGGATTTTATCTCTTAATGCAATGGCTGGTTTGATCTGTTCATGTTTGACTCCCCTTTCCAGCAAGTTATTGAACATGTGGTCTTTGTTGCAGGGCCACCACCATTTCCAAGGTTCTGCCATGGCTTTTGCTGAGCTGTATGACAAATATCACACTCAGAATAAGGTTTTAAATCTTGCCAGAGGATGAAGGGAATTTGCATTTCTACATTCACAGAATTTCGTACTGAGTAAATCTACAATTTACTTGTACAGAGAATGAACTTAAAATGCTTGTTTTCTTTTAGTAAGACACACAGATCTTCTGTACAGAGGGTCCAGCTGGAGGGACAGAAAATTGCAAAGAGGGGGCTTCACCTGCTGGAAAATATCCTCTACTTCCCCCCAAAGCAATGAAGGTGTCAATAGTATTGACACAGTCGCTAATTAAAAACGACAGCCATAAGCATGCATACAACAACTGTAGGACATCAGCTTGGATTAAATATAAACCAGCTAGACTGTAGCGTAAATAAGTCCTCTTTTTTTTTCTCTCAAGGAACAAAGTCCTTTCTTTGGGGTTATTTAGCAAATAAATTTACAATGAATAGAACAGAAAACAGCTTGTCAAAGCTCTGCGTAACTTATTTTGTCCCGTGCTCTTCGTCTGCCTGGATTGGAGAGCTTTCCTATTTTCATGTTTTTATCTGCTCTCGTGCTACGCTTGTGATCTCAGCTGGCTCTAGGCCGTTGCCTTTTATCATACACTGCCAAAAATAAGCACTGAGCTGTTCCATGTTGCCCCGACGGCTGCAAGGTGAGACTGCACTGCTGATCTGTGCCTACGTCCATCCCGGATGCAGGGAACAGAGCAAGGCCAGGCTCTCTTGAAGACACAATGAGCTCCAAGGAGGCTCCTTTCTCCTCCGTGCAATTCTTCCTCCTTGGTTTGCCAGGAATTAATTTCTATCTTCCTTTCTATGAGTCAGCTTCTCTTTCCTTCCCATTCCTGAGCTCCTCCTTCCCCAGCCTCTGCCACCTTCCTTGTTCGCTTGGCAATTAGTTGATGGATAATTAGCTCATGTTGCTCCTGTCCATGACCGTGGATGGAAGCAGAACTGTGTTTCTCTAAACACCAGCTCTAAGAAGCACGACCTTTTTTTTTTTCCTTAATCTCTTTAGCTTCCCAGATTGGCTTGCAAGGCTCCTATAGCTGTTAGATTTTATTGAAAAAGCCTCTCTCAAAGGGAAAAGACACTTGTTCCTTCACAGACTGGCTTATGTGGCTGTTTGCACCGCTCACTGATGCTAAACCATCTATTTGCCTTAATAAGGTGCTCGCATCAGTTTGGCAACGACTGTCAGCAGCTCAGAGAAGTCTAATGAAGCAGCTTTGCATTGCAGGAGCCCCTACAGTATTTAAGAGGAATTTCCAACCCCGATGTCTGTTCTTTTTTCCTTTCTTCTTACTCTCTAATTTCTTTGTGAAGTTCCAGGCTGCTCCATGCTTTAATAATTAAATATAAGTAGATTTTTGTCTATTACCACAGCAGCATTATTCCTGGGTGGACAGTAATAAAAGCCAGTTTGCTACATAGATCCCCCTGCTCTAAAGGCATATACATCAGATTTAGAAAAAAATAGCAGAAGAGGAAAGCACAGTTAAATCATTCACGTCACAGGACAGTGCTCAACAGTCGGCACTTCCCAAGTCTCATGATCCTGGCCCCAAACTACCAATGCAGAGGCTTAAGGGTTTAGTCCTTCTTCACTTAAAGCACAGGACAGAGTGTGAAGCAGGGGAGTAGAGTGAAACTGGAAGGAAATCTGGAGGGAGTGCTAAATACTTCTCCATAATGCACTTTATTCATTTTAAACCTTTGGTTCTTGTATCCAGTGAGCAGTTTCACACAGTTTTTTTTTTATTTATGTCGAGTGTCAGTAGTTTCTCAAGCAGGAATAAATTGATTCATGAGTGGATAAATCTGATGCATCTTTTAAATGGAAAACTGATATAATTTTCCATCAGAGACCTGCTAATAAAGCACATTCACTTAGTTAATCCATTCTTTCCTTTGCTAAGTGCACTATATCAGTTATAAAAATATCCAATCAATAGCCAAAGAGTACATAAAAATGAGAGAGAGTGATCAGAAGCCACGTGTGAGCCACCTCTCTTGATGGCTTCCTGGAGGAGTCGCATTTACGCCTCTGCTTCCTAAAAATCCGGCTCCCCTGCTCACCTCGGAACGATGAGGCTGGGGGACCCAACATCGCGCTGCTACTTCGAGGGTTTAAGGGCAGCAGCTCTCCCTATTTTTAGAAATCATTAATTTAAATGTGCAGGGCTTTTCTTTCTTTTTCTTTTTCTTTTTTTTTTCCCTTTCTCTTTCTTTTCTCTTTCTTTTTTCTTTCCATAAGGAACCGCATAGCAGAAACATGAGCAAAAGACCAAGGCATCTTCCAGTGCATTTGCTTGGAGAACTGGTCACACATCTTGCCAGGGAATCTGCACAACCTCCCTCCTTTTTGTTGCTCTCTTGGAACGGAGCGGTGTTATCCCAAAGAAGCTGCCCGTGCAGCCTTCTCCCCGAAAACCCTGCAAGCATCACTCAGTCAGTGCAGATCTCTCATGCGAGTTCATTTAACAAGCAGTTGCTTTGCAGGCTGTGGAGAATTGCCTCTTACCTAATAATTCTGCTAATTTGTTGAACTTCCCCAGATTGCAAACAGCTCTGCACAAGCAGCCTTCAAAATGAACCCCCAGCCAATTTCCTGACCAGGAGGGAGAGGAAAGGTGGATGGCTTGGGAGTTTGGAGCTCCGAGTCTTTTAGTGGTGACCTTTGGGCCAGCGTTCGGCTATGCTTGTTGGGAAACTGCATTCAAAGTATATTTTCTTTGGGGATTTACAATACCCTTTTGCTTGTAATTATTCTCACTTGATGTCTTCCATAAATTAGTTAAAGATGCTTCTATTAGGGAGTTCCAGGCCTTTTAATTATCTTGCTAAACTCCCCTTATTTGTGGCTGTGAGCCAGAGCACAGGAGCTGCCACCCTTGAAACGCTGCTGGTCGGCAGCTAAGGACGGAGAAATAAGGAGGATGCGTGGACAGTACAAACACCTGGGCAATGCAGGACAGAATGAAAACTACAGGAAAGGTAAATGTCAGACTATTTAAAGACAATGTTGACTATTGATTTTTTAGGGGAGAACCACTTCTTCAAAGGAAGGCAAGCTTTCCTTTAGATACAAATGAGGCACCCAGATGGAAGGGAACAAGAGGGAGGGGAATGAGCAGGGAAGAGAGAGATTTTTCCTGCGAGCAAAATGAAGCCTTTACAAAGCCGTTGGGATTCACGCTGTGGCTTATTTCTTTCATCACAAGTCTACCCTCCAACCCGTCTAAGCACCGTGCCTTTTGCAAGCAAACAGAGGGCAAAGCGGTGTTTGGAAAGTGCTGATGAGCAATAAGGAGATAAGCAGCAAAGTATTTGTTTCACTGGTGTTTTCCAGTGAAAAATGAACCTTCAAGCACACCCAGTGATTTGTTGTCTCAGTGGCAAAGCTCACCCAGGTTCCCGATTCTGCTTCCAGAGGAGATGCTCGTGGTTCCCTCGCACACCCTGGAACAACCCGGGATCATTTAGGAGCTTTAGCTCATCCTTCAGGCCGCCCCATTGATCTTGGATGCACCTTCCCAGCACGCACAATCCCGGAGCTGCCTGGGAACACGACAGGCTGGAGCTGGGATGTGCTGGTCCGTCCTGGGTCAAGGACCCGCTCGTGTAAGGCATGCAAAAAGAAGGATGGAAATCACCAGAAAGGCTACGATATCATACGGATTAAGGGAAAACTGAGCTTGAATAGAAGTCTTGTTTAATTAAAGAAATGCACACACACGCATATTTCATTTATCTCTCTATATATTTATATACGTAAACTTTTGTTATGTTCTGTCATGAAATCTGTGCCAAAGTCCCTTAGAGCAGACACTGCTGTCCTTGGATACGTGCGTCTGCAGGGAGTTGTTCGTTTCTGTTGCAGAGATAACGCTACACGCAGTGCTCTGGGAAAGTGGCAGGGCAAGAATTTATTTAGGGGATTCAAATGTCTCCCGGACCTGTGTTTTTACAAAGGGAAACTTCTTCTCTCCATGGGTGCTTTTGAGCAGGAAGAACAAAGCGTCTAATCCATTGAAGTATAATGTCAGACAGGGTAAATTAATTTTGCATTTGGATACAATGCTTTTTTTTTTTAAAGGCTAATTTGGGTCTTAAAGGAAAAATGATTATACACATTCACACAGCAAGATAATGAGTGAAAAACCCAAAGGAAATGACACCCCTCCAGCATTTGCTTCCCTGCCTGCACCCAACCAAAGCTTCATCCGGAGCAGCAAGGCAAGGGCTCTGCACACCAAGTGTTTCTCAGGCTGGGCAGCAGGGCACAGGGCTATTTCGGTCCTGAGCACACCCATGTTGATGCATTTGCAGCTGTTTTACTTGCATCTCCTTGGTATTTTTTTGTGAGACAGGGGAGTCTATGGAGCATCATGAATAATTCTATGGAAATAGCATTATCTGTTCAGGTTATGCTGGTGAGTCTTTAACTCCTGGCACATGCAAATTACTCAGATCTGTACTTAAATCTAGATCAGAAGTCTGTTACTCATAAATAAAGGGGACAGGCTTGGTGCAGTAGGTTAAAGCAGACCGTCTATATTGGAATTTAAAGATTGTAAAATGCCTCTTTGGGGCTTTATATAGTTGTTCAGAAACACTTTTTCTGTCGTGAATTTGGTTCAGGAAACAGTTCTGGACCCAAGAGCTATTACTACTTGGTTTTAAGGTACAATCTGTCATCCTGCAAGCTGCCCCATGTGAAAAGCTTCAGACACTCTACCAAAAGGACGGCTGCATGATCTGCAAATCAAAGTTAAGCTATAGGTGAACATCTGAGGAGCTATAGGTTGTTTGGGTAAATGTAGTGGGTCATTACCGACTTTATTAAATTTAAAGCGCCTTCACGTGAGGAACATGCACCCTCTTGCAATTCTTTTGGGCATCTGAATGGGAAGATCATGATGCGGCTGATGCAGCCTTTGGTCTTCGGCAGCAGATCCAACAGCGGAAAAACCTCATTCCTTGCAGATAGTGAACATAGCACAATATGGTATTACTGCCTGGGGTAACTTTTAGTTTAGATGTATTATTTCAATAAGGAGGTCTTCAGAAAGCGTTAAATGACAGATGATATAATTTTTGAAAGTGATATTCATCTGAATTTTATTTTCTGATGTTTTGACTCATTGACTTGATGTCTCTCTATTATGCACACACCTCTGGAGATGTTGCTGGCAATGATTATGCGTAGCATTGAGCTAGTGAATAAAACCACTCCAGGAGCTGCTTTACAGATCACAGTATCGTTTTCTCTATAATTGTCCCACAAACGGTGGAAGTTATATGGAGAGAACCGTGCTCTCTGACAGACTGCATATTTTTGCAGTGTGCATCAGATCTCACTTTGGCTTCTGAGACTTATTTCTGATGGTTCTTGGGGATTTAACTTTAAGACCAGTGTATTTCAGTATCCATATACTCCACTGTTCATGTCATCGAGCAGCAACAGAGGATGAGCTGTCTCCTTAATATGGATGAGACACCAATTTATCTAAGTTATCACCTCACAATCTCTCATTCATCTCTGCTGTTAACCGCTGTGTTTCTGACATCCATTCCCAACCTATCAGCAGCTTCTTCTCCTTCAATTGAAACCATAAGTAATTTTTGGCTGGGAGTTCTTGTTATGTGTATAACGGCTTCTTCATCTCCCAGCTGGAATGCAGTGATCAGGTGACTGTATCAGACTCTGGACACCTCATTTTAAACCCAGAATATCGTGTAGACCAACAGAGCAAAGTAAATCACAAGCCAGGGTATCTTTCCACCATTCGAAAATATACGACCAAATTAACACGTCCCAAGCTTGCTTTGAGCAACGCTGCAGCTCTGACTGTGCACAGCCCAGGCATTTCACTGCAAACTCAGCAATACTTCCCCCCTTCCTAATGCACTCCCAAATCTGCAAAACTTAGCCCTTCTCCTGGTATTCTCTTTACAGAAGGTCCCTGCAGGATTATGTATCAAATAAAGGTCTCATTACTTACTTTCTGGTTCCTTCATGCCATTGCTCTCATTAATCATCCTGTTTCTCCAGCCTGGGCTACAAGCCATGAGGACCGGCTCGCTCCCCACCCCTCCATAAGCAATTCCCTCCCCTGCAGTTCTGCCAGCCCCGATCCCGGACAGACGGAGCCTAAAACACTGCCCGGCTCTGGGGCCAAAGCTAGCGGCAAAATCGTCATCAAACTCAAGGAATAGTTATTTCCTCACATGCTCCCAGGGCGCTGGGGACAAGACTCTGAACAGCCCCGGTACCATCAGCATCTGGTACTGGGCAACTGGCAGCTCCCCAAATGCAGCCCTGCTCCGAGGCTAAAGGCAAAGCGGTGTGTTTGTGCCCCAAATCCATCAGTTTNAAAAAAAAAAAAAAAAAAAAAGAAAAAGAAAGAAACAAATGTGGGTAACAACTCATTGCAGGGAATTTGCTTCATCTGTTTCTCCCCATTCACATTCCCACCCTGGTTTTATTTCTGTGAGCTCCAAGTTGCGGCACAGGGACCACTTGCAGTATTGCCCTTCTCTGAGTTTCTCATTGAAAGAACCACCGCAGGCTGCATTTCCCACCCATCCGCACCCTCGTTGCTGCCCTGCTCACGCGATGCATCAGCAGTTCTGTTTGCAATGTGTAATCCATGGAGTTTGCTACGTTCTCTGGGTAATATATTTTCCAGGAGCACAAATGACTTGCTCAGAGCACTGGAATCTAATTCTCTTTGTGCTGAGGATAAAATGCAAAAAGCCAGAAGAGCAGAGGAGAGCAGATCCCCCCTCAGCTCCACAAATTCACCAAATTCGATGGTTTATTCATTTTAATTAGCCTTGAAATTCATATATATGTGTATATATATGTGAATTCATATAATGATACATAATTAATTTAGTTTGGCATTTCAGAACAGGTAATTAAAATAGTTCATTGTTGATTAATCACTTGCAAAATAAATTATTAGCAATATCACTGTTAGCATTATGTTTATTACTACGATTTAGAGAAATTAAGGCAGTTCACTTACATTAAATTAAACATGAAAGCACAGATGTAATGTACCCTAGACAATATCTATTTACTCGGAGAACAAATGTGATGTGTGCATTACAGTACATTTGCTAGGTCATACATCTTGGATGTCCTCCTCATGTCATCACTGGAAACCTAATACCGGTGCACAGCCTATTCCTGTCTTGTTCTGTAAATATAAAAATAAGATTTGCTGGACTCTAGCATTTGCTAACTGCTAAATTGACCCTCAGGCTACTCTGATTGTCCATGGATATTGGATCAGCTTCAGCCAGAGAAGGTGGCCAGCACCCTTAGTGGTCATCTGGACCACAATTATGAGCCAAAGCGTAGCCAAACTGCACAGAAGTGGCATAAATCTCAGTCAAACTCCATGATGTCCTGACAGCCTAAATAAAATCCTTAATTATAAGCTGAATTTGATTTCTGTGGGGTTTAAGCAGCTGTACAAGGTTTCTTATGGGGTGCAGATATATTTTGTCCTGTGAGGAAATAAGTGTTACTTGACTTTGACGGTGATTTTGTCCAGAGGACATTCACTTCCCAGTCTACAGAAGCAATAGGGAAGTCACCAGCGAAGGGGAGGACGCGAAGCACCTCACAACACCCTTTCTGGATCAGCCTCTCTTTGGTTTTATAGCTAAGGGAAATAATCTATAATTAGGTGTATAAAATAGCTCTCTGATCTCTTTGCTTCTGGCCCAAAAGAGCACAAAATTGATAACTCAATTATCGCTGCTGGAAATATAAATAAATTAATAGCACAGGGTGGGAGGAACTCTAATAAGGGGACATGGATGTAGAGGTAATAGATGCTCCTCTTTAATTGCAGAGCTAGAGGCACTGTGATGGGATGAGCCCTTTGCTCTCAGGTGCGTCGGTGGAGGGTCCATGGAGCTAAATGTCTTAATTTTTGTCATGTAGCATTTGTTGAAGTCCTCCTTCCACCAAGGCTCATTTTTAATGACTCCTGGGCTGGATTAAGGGGCTGTGCCCTGGTGCATGAGTACATGGCTCACTGATGGCCACTCTCCTTGTCCAAGCCATATGGTGAGAGCAATTTCAGGCCCCAAATCAGGTTCTCTTTGCAGAGAGCTTCGAGGTCATTTTAAAGGATTTAAAACATGTAGGGGTAACCGACCCATCCGTGTCTGCTCCTCTGCATGTGTCCTTGAGCCAACGGAGATCACCTGGAGGAAAGTGTGTCCTGGAATGATATGAAGAGCAGGAGGAGAAAAGCTTGGGGAAATTTCATATTTTACTCTGATACCCTCACAGTAATCACTGAAATTAGACTTAAACCATGTGCCCGTTGATGCTATTTCAGCAAGATCAGAAGGGCAAATGCAGTTTCATGGAAAGGTCCTTTTTCATCCTGCAAGGCACTTTGTGATCCCATGGGGAGCCTGTGACGCTGCAGACCCAGGGGGTTTGGGGAGGTTGTATTTAAAAAGGCCAAAGAGAAGCACCCTCTGGCTGCTCCCGCAAACCTCCGTGCCAGGATCATTCTGCAGAAGCACGCAGAGCCTGGCACCGGGCAGGGTGAGCTGGACCTAGGCTAGCTGATGGCCTGCAGCTCCCATAATTAATGATTTATATTTGTGCTGTAATGGCCAGACACAGCAAAACCATCGAGGACTTAATTGCTTTAATGAAAGCGGCTTTTTCTGAGTTTGAGTCAATTTGTTAAGTCTGGATGAGGGAATATAAGAAGGGATTTGGCTCTGCACAAGCCATTTCAAAAGAACTACCTTGCCAGATTAAAACTTTTCTGAGCTAATATCTGAATAACTAAAGGTAATAGTAACACTCCAACCTGAAGAAATAGGGTTTTACAGGAGTTACTGTCCTGCCATCACATTTATAAGAGGGACACATGCATTTTTCAGATCTTTGCACATTAATGGCTGTATTTGATTCAAAATACAGCCAGTGAACCCTTAGTAAATGGAATTAAATGGTATGTGTCTGATTTGAGGGTGACAATCCGCCAATTGTTTCTCATTGGAATTACTACCTGCGTGGCTGGGCACAGCGGTAATTGAAACTATAATGTTTCATTTCTCTTTAGCTATTATTTGTCTGAAAAGTTCGTTCACTGCTGCTATGAATTCCTTCCAAAATCCCTCCCTTTTCCCATTGCTGTAGGCTCCATCTTTCCTGGGTGCCTGGAGGGAGCGTGGCAGGGAATAGGACTTATTTTACACAGCATCCTTTCGCCTTTGCTTCGTCTTTGCCTTGGTGCCCATGGCTGACTCTTTTGTGATCGGGATTTTCAGCTAGGCCTGTCTGGCTGTGCAGCAGAGAGGTGAAGGGAGAGGTAGAAGAGGTTGCTGTTTCTCCTGCACGTGTCCTGGGTCTTCTCATCACTGGGTTTTTATGCTCTGTGCAGAAATCACCTGCAGCCGCCGCTGCAGGATCGGTGCATTGCCTGGGCATGTGCTGGTGTTATTCTTAAGCAATTTCTGGTCTGTTTGCATCCAATATTGATAAACAGAAGAAAATGGGATGTATTTTATTCACCCATAAAGTCTGACATTTCCAAGGATGGAATCAAATTATCCTTCTCGTCTATCTGTGGATAGCTGCATGCTGGCTAGCCAGGAGCGGCTGCCTGCCGAGTAATGACACCTAATTTCTGAGATTTCAGATGAGCTGGTCCGAGACAAACAGGGATATTTTCCTTATAAATAACACGAACCGCCAAAACCGGCTCCCTGCTCCAGAATGATAGTACTTCTTCCTCCCCCCGCGGGCTGTAATCTTGTAGGCTGCATTGGAAATCCGTGAGAAGTCCTTGCGCTCCTGTGTCTGCAGTTGAGGACTTTCTGAGGAGGTGCTGCTGTCTGTGTCCCGGTTGCGATACGGAGGTGGATTTTGGGTTTGCTTGGGTGGGATTTAGATGGAGATCCTGCCTGGCTCGTGTGCAAGTTGTCAGCAAACAAGGAGGCGATCAGAGGAAATGCAGAGAAAGGGCAGAGCTCCCTGCTGCACCGAAGGCTCCTCGAAAAGGGGATGAAGAGGGAACTGTAGGAAAGAGGATACTGAGATGTGAAAGATGCTCAGGGCTGCAGCCTCCCAAACGCCACAGCACTTACAGCTGGGTCAGCTGAGGTTGGTGGAAGGTCAACTGCAACCTCGAGGTTTGGTCTGCTGCATTTGGCCACCTTGTCCCCTTTTTTATATGCAGGAAATTGTGTGTCCATAGATTGTCTCTGCTAAGGACCACATGTCCTCTCTGTGCTGAAGTTGCTGAGCCGTACCAGTTTACAGCATCCCTCACCTTTGCAAGTTTACCTACAAAATCCTTTCTGCCCGCCGCGAATTGCAGGCTGAATAATTAGAGCAAGTGGTTGCATTTCTCAGAATAAAAGTGGGATTTGTAACTGCCAGAGGACGTCTGCAGTTCTGGGAGGGAAAGGTAATTGTCATTCCCTTCGGGAAAGCTCTTTACAAATTCGGGAGCGGGTTTCTTTGGATTTATTGGCAGTACAGGCACAGAACATGATAATCCTTGCAAACAAACAAACAAAAGAACTGGGTGCATCCGCAGGCTCCTGCGACGGCAGGAGGGAAGGGGGCTGTGATGCACCTCATCTTCAAGCTGTTCCACACTGCTGCTAGGGCACCAGGTGGGATTACAATAAGAAAGGGTAAAAGGGAGCACGTGGCTCCCTAAAACTCTGCAGTCAGGTCCTCTCACCCGCCGCGGTGTTGGCGGCACAGCGCTGATTAACCGCAGGCTCCCCCGGCCTTGCCAAGATTTCCCGAGAAGTCACGAAGGGAATTTCTGTGGCATCCACAGGCCACCGTGGCCAAAGGAGGGAGCCCAGACGTGCAGCCTGTCTGCTCTCCCAACCTACATGCCATAGATAAATAAATACCTGTGTAGGTAATATATATTTATATTTATAGATCTATATATTTATATGCTCACACACTGCTGCAGATAGGGTGTAGATGCAGCAGGCGCACAGCACAGCCTTTATTAACCCTTGCTGCAGACCCCTCTGCAGACCCCTTAAATGCTGCTGTAAGACAAGAGGCGTTTACCACGAGGCTCTTACCAGTGTCTGCTCGAAAGGGCAACTGTGACATCATTGCTGATGGGGCCTTTCCAAGAAGGAACAAATTCTTGTCCCTTATCCCGGTGCCCCTGCTGCAGACTGGTTAGTGTTTCTGAGAAGGGCCCTTGCTCTTGGCACTTCTGGCAGGGCTGGCTCTCCCGCCTCCCTGCCTTCGTGTGTTAGGACTTTTTGCTCCTGGTAGAGTTGGAGCAAAGGCTCTGGTGTGATTCATTCATTTGTATTTACAGGGCTCTAAGTGCAGCCTGGGAGGTGGCACTGCTGCTTCTTCAAAGTAGTTGTGATTGACACTGCACCCCATGCCCTCCATTGGGACCTGCAGCTCCAGGGATGCTCCTGGAAGGCGCTGAAATAGTTTGATATAGACACAGCCTCGGATGGACTTCATAGCTGACTATCAGGAGGGCACTTATCCTATGGGAAAGTGTCCGGAGGGAGGCAGGCATGGGGCTGGGTGACTCCAGCAGCGCTGAGAGCAGGGATCTCTCCCAAAAAATGCTACCTTGAAGCCGCCAGAGCCACCTCAGGAAGGGTCGGATTCAGCAGCGCGGCTCTGCTGAAACCAAGGGCTGCCAAGCTGAGCACATGGATGATACTCTTAAACATTCACTATCCATCTTGGCACTGTTCTGCAGCTGGGCAAGGAGCAGAAGCCTCTGGAGGGTCCCCGGCGCGCGAGCAAAGCCAGGAGCATCCAGTCGAGCATCCCGGGGCGGAGGCGCCGCGGCCCCTCGTGTGCTCGCCCGGCGCTCCCGACCTCAAGCCCAAAGTATAATTCTTTCTGTCACATCTGACATTTAGCCGTACAGTGATCCTTGCCAGGAAATTGCCATCATTTCAGTTCTGCTCCCGGCTCCCATTCTGATTTATATTTTTGTTTTTATCCGATTTTTCTGACTTGTTTTGGTAGGGTGGACAAAATGTTCTCACTCAAGACAGATGACAGTTTGCCGATAAGAGGAGCAACTTATCACAAACAGCTCCGATGCTTTCTCAAATGCTTAGTCTGTTGGAACAGCTTTAAAGTCTAATGTGATATTGTAGGTTAGACCCAAATCTCCTTTCCGTCCTGTATTTCATACGTTATGGCTTCAAGCATCAGTCCTTTTAAAACAAAACATCTCAATCTTTTTTTTCTTTTTTCTTGGATCATCCATGCTTTCATTTCTTTCCCTTTTTCCTCCTTCGATTAACTTTTTTGAAACTTCTTTTGGTCTGGCAAATAAAATAAACACTGTAGATGAGTGACCTCTTGGAAGCTTGATGTCCTTGCGTCTAACTTTAGAAATCATTCGTCACAGGCACAGAAATGTGCGCTGCAATCAGAATTAGCTGCCAGATTTTTTTTTTCAGACAATTATATAGTAATTTGAATGGCATTCTTGATAATGGTTTGAGTCCTCTAGGCTCTCCCCACCCCCTGCAAAGAGTGCACTAAAAAAAAAAACTTCTTTCTTATTCCGATTTTAAAATCCCATCTTTCAATATATTCCAGAGAAAAATACCTGGAAGGGAGAAGAGAGATGAGGAAACCAAACAGCCTGGAGCTCTGGAGATGAGCCCAGTAGGCTAAGAGGATATTATATAGTTGGTTTTAGCTCAGCAAAAACAGGACTTTCTATTAGAACTGGGTGAATAAATTGCCATTAGTAATTTGGGGCAGAAGAAGTCAGGTTCTTTCAAAATGTGCAGTTTTACTGAGCGAAATGCTCTCTTCACTGATGATTTGTGTGCTATTGAATCATGAAGTTCTCTGATCAGGTGCTTTCCCTACTTGACATTGTAGATTTTTTAGGAAAATCATTCTACTCTTTGATTTGTTATTTTGGTGTGAATATTTATCCATAACATCCATGCTCGCTGTTTTAGTGTCTTGCATGAGACTTTGGTGCCCAGGAAAGGATAAGGTCCTGCATGCACAAACTGATGGGAAGCTGGGTCCAAGCGGCACATTTGAACTAACATCTGAAGTTTAAATTTAAAATTCCTTCTGGGAGGACAGTGATGCATGCGAAACTCATCTTCAAGTGCATCTTCAAGTGTTCTGTGCTGCAAATTCATTGTTCTCATGTATTTGCCCTAGCAGAGCATGTGCTCAGGTGTGCAGGGACCGCGTTATAGCTGCCTTCTGCCAAAATTCAAACAGGGCTGAATATTTATGAGAAATCTGCCAGATTGCTCCCTCTGCCCTTTGTTAAATATATAGCTCTCAGTTTTTATACATCTGTGCAAGGCTTTTCCTTAGCTTATAGTCATTCTTTTCCTGGATGAAGGGAAATCTGTGGGCTTTGTAAGGAGCATTGGCCAAGGTACCCTCTCCTCTGCTTTGCCCGTGTGAAGAACTGGAAGCCCCATGGGTTGGAGACGGGGGATTTTTGGAGTGAGGGATCCAGTGCAACCCTGAGCTCCTTGCAGACCTGCTGCCGAGCCTCATATCTCCTCCCAGGCCATGGCAAAGGAGGAATATTGTCCCTGAGTAGCATCCTGGCGCATCACCATGGCCTCCCAATGGGAATACGGCTCTTCCTGGAGCTCCCTTCATCTTTCAAGACCCATCCTAGGATGCTTCATCCTGCAGTGTGGAAGGAGAAAACTGCAAATCACAGCACTTGGCTTGCAAATCTGAAGCACACGGTGAGCTGGCTTGGACAGACCCGATTTGGGGGCATTCATTAAAGGCACTGGGAGGAGGAGGAGCAGCCAGGGCCCTGCAGCGAGAGCTGCTCAACCTGCCCCCCCTCCAGAGAAAGAGGCAGAAATTGGCCTCTTTGCAGATTTTTGGCTGCCAGTTTCAAAATCTTGCAATGTCCTTTTTCGGGGTCAAACACTGG
Source organism: Nothocercus julius (assembly GCA_013398735.1). Lineage (NCBI taxonomy): Eukaryota > Metazoa > Chordata > Aves > Tinamiformes > Tinamidae > Nothocercus > Nothocercus julius. The sequence continues at coordinate 5,696,471 of VZSV01000029.1, forward strand.
ATCTTAGATTGCTGATCACACGGGTACCAACAAGGAAAGCTGCTTGCAGTGCGGGGTGAGCCAGCGGAGGGTTAATTCACCATCATCCAGGGATGCAGTTCCTGGATGCTGCTGGAAACGGGTGGTAGTTAAGCAGCTCCAGTCTTTCCCAGAGCAACACTGGCCTTTCCCCAGCACTTCCCGCTCCGGCGCGGGATGTCCCCATGGGCTGGCCCAGCTGCGGTCACAGCTGCACCGTGGGCACGGGGGCTCAGCCTGGGGACTCGCTGCTCCCTAAGCATCAGCAAAGCCTGCACAAGGTCATCCCAAGAGCAGCCTCCCGAGCCCCCAGGGAGCCCAAAATTCGGGTCTGGACACGTGTAGGACCCACCAGGTGCCTCTTCTACAAGCGAAACAGGTATTGCCGCGTGGAGGACGCACTTGGCTATACAAAGGCACCCGCTGTGATTCTCCCTGCTGCCCATTCCCCTGCAGGAGCAGCATCTCGCGTGCCAGAGAGGACTCCAAAAGCCTTCATTTTGGGGCAGGATTTGCTTTCCTACAGCTTTCTGCCTGCCCTTGTGCATAGCAGCAATTGAAGGAGACACGTTCACTTCTTTGTAAGATAGAGTTATCCTTTTCTTGGTAAATAAATGTCCACGAGTGTGCTTTGTGCTTGTATCTGAACGGGAGATACAGCGTGCCGAGCACTTTCAATTTTTCACCCTCCTTGAGGGAAGGTGTCTTGAAAAAAAAACATAAAAATTAAATAAAAATAAAAAAAAGCAAGAGAGACAGAGCTAAAAACCTTACCTAGCACTTTTGCAGCATAATCCACCCAATTATTTTCACTCCCACCCCTTTTTTAATTGTAAAACTTCTTGTAAACGTAGGTCCCAGTTCAGTGAGGCATTATGGCACATATTTTTAACATTAAGAGCACTACCAAAGTACCTTAACTTTAAACCATATCGCATGGGAAGCACACTAATCATCTTTCCCATCTTGAGCTAAAGATATAACACTTTATCTAGGATCCAAAGTGTGTCTATAAATATCAGCCCATCACATAGCAAGGCAAGCGCTAGGGCCCATTACAGAAATGGCCAAAGTAAATCACAGCACTGGCTGGTGACTTGTGCATGGCTAATCTTTGTAATGGGAAGGATCTGGACAAAATCTGTGCCTGGCTGAGTTGGTGGAAAGTCCAGAGGCTCTTACTGTTCAATGCAAACACCAGGGAAAACTATTCCCATGAGGCTCTGAATAATCCTTTTCCTCTACTTCCCTAAGGAATCTCCATCAGCCACCTTGGGACAGGAGTGACCCAAGCTGTGAAAACCACTCCAAGAGGTGCGGACAGGAAACACATTGAAGGGAGCTCTTTATAAAATAAAATAGGGAAAGATCGAATTCTCTGCTGTTGCATCAATAGAGGAGGTGAATGAGGGACCACAGTGAGGAGAAAGCAGCAGAGCTGCCTGCTCTGGCACCAAGGAAGAGGAAGAGATGAGGAAGAACAGGGCTTGGATGTTATTAAGAGGGTCACTCTGTGGCTGTATCACAGGCAGAGAGCTTCCAGCTGCATCTCCATGTCTAACTGCAAAACCTGATTTCAAGCCCTTCGTTTTTCTTTTTATTGTCCCACAGATGCAATCTTTTTTTCTATGGCACTGCTCCCTCAGAAAAAGGCAAAGCTGCAAGGCAGTTAAACAGACTTCTGCGAAGCAGAGCGGGTGGCGGCAGAAGCAGGAGACACAACCTCTCTTGTGCAAACCAAGCGCGGGGGTCCCTGCGCGAGCCCCGCAGCGGATCCCCCGCAGCCCCGTCCCCAGAGCCCGCGATGCTCACGAGGACGGCGCCATCCTGCGTCATTAGAGTAATTTGTTGCTGTGGGTGGTAAGCGAAAACAGCCAGGCTCATTTCTGCTCCATCAGAGATGCAGGAAGGGAGGGGAAGGGGGAAAAAAGGGATAAAATAATTCAGGTTGCTGTCGTTTGAAGAAGTTGCCAACCTTCCCAGGGAAATGCGGTGACACCAGGCATGTGGTGGCCGTGCTGTCAAGGGAGGGAAGGAGCTTGTGACTGGGTTCTGGTTGTGCCTAATTAAGAGCCAGGACCTCAGCGTCCCCATGCACAGTGGAGCACAGAGAGCAAGTGTCACCTGTCCCCTCCTTGCTGCAGCACCTGGGAACCTGGTGGAGGAAGCACCATGAAATTTAGTGCTTCTTCTTCTCATTTCCCATGTCTAACGCAGAAGCAAGAGGCAATCGGAGGTCAGAAAGCTCTGCTTCCCCAGGCAGCTGATTGCAACGGTCCCTTTTCCCTTAAAATGTAAAGATAAATTAAAAAAAAAAAAAATACACTGAAAGACAGCCGTATCCCATAAAATCCTGGCTGCTCTTAGGAATGAAATGGAGATTTCTCCTGCTAATTATAAAAATGCCAGGCAAAAATCTGCATGATATGATTTCTTACATTAAACAAATTTTATAGCAGAGAAGACTTTTAGTGGCACTATTTGCAGTTCTGGCCTTTCGCCAGCTTGCTGTCATTAAATCTGCCGATCTTAAGTATCAGCTGCACTTATTCAAAAGGGCTATAAATAAAACTCTGAAGCCTATTAAAGGGGCCGGGTACCTCGGGCTGTTTGTCCAGTCTGCGGACAGAAGGACCTGGTGTTTGTGGGGAGGTCCCTGCACTAACCAGTGCTCAGCACTGAGCAGTCCTCAAATTTATCTTTTCCTCTGCCAGACACATGGGGGGTTTTCCTTAGAAAAGTACAACTCATTTTCTATTAGCACCAAGTAGTGTTTGTTCACTTAAGGCCTTAAAAGTGCTTGACCGTATGTCTGAATCCTGAAACAATTTAGCCTTTGGCTAGCTGGGCTGTTTGCAAGTGGATGCAATGTAGGGAGAGGATAAGAAACAGACTCAGGGTAGTATATCAGACAAGAAGGTGTTTTAGCATAAAATATGACATAAGTCACCATGTCCAGGACACTTACGTGCTATTAGTCACACTCAGAACTGCAACCTTCTCCTCTCGCCCCGTGGCGTGAGACGAGCAACGTGTGCTGGGCGCAGGGAGCATCGCGCTGCCACGGGAGCAGAGCTCCCATGAAAAATTGCTAGCACGACTAATGTACGGTTAATGACCCGTGGTTCAGAAGTGACTAAGATGCAGGAATTAAATTTACCGTCAACTTCTTCCTTCCTCTTTTATTTTTTTTTTCCCCCTTAAAGCCTTGAAACCGAAGTTCCTGATCACAAAAGTCCGTGCGAGTGCGTGTTTGCTCCCAGGCGGGACACGTGACTGCAGTCAGCCGCAATATTGAAGTACGTCCCTGTCACCGTGCCAGGTGTGACACAGGACCGCGCCAGTGACAGGGTAAATTGATGACACAATCAGAGGAGAGCTCACTGGTGATGCCAGGTTTATTTTTGTAAGTGCAAACTAATGAAATTTAGGGGTTTTAATAAAGAAAAAGAGCTACAGTGGGAAAAGGAAATTCATAACTAAAGCAAACACCAAATTGCATTAAGAAAGGCAGCGGCTCGGACCTGTTCCCAGAAGTGACGCCGCGTTTTCGCAGCGAGGCTGTGCCAGGGCTGCTCCCTCCATCCCGCACGACTGCTCCGACCCTCTGCAAACACAGCCCGAACAGCCCTGACCTCCGCAGTAGCAGAAGGGGAGGCACAAACCTGTTTATAAGATGTGCAGTTAGCTTTCCTTGGGGCCTTTTTTTTCATCTAGGTGCATAAGGTAGCACCCGGCGGCTGTTTTTTAGAAGCGCTGACACCCACGATGTCCATAGTTTGCCCTAGTGATATTCCCATTGCCGCACAAGCGAAAGGCTGGGGCTGTGCCCAGGCTGCACTGGCTGTAGACAGACCCACGGGTTCAGCGTCTCCCACTTCTGTGTTTAAACGTGGAGAAAATGCTGCGAGGGGGCTGTGATGATACCTCCTTTCTGGTTAGTAACACTCTATTAATAGAGACCATTTATCCCTTTCCCATTCCCCAACTCCTTGGCCAAGGGGGCATTTCACTCGTCATGTTCTGAATTTTAAAAGAGAGTTGAGAAATTGTTTAAAAGGCAGCAAAAGGGAAGGAAAAAGTAACCATAAACCCACAGCAGAGGCATTCCAGAAAATGAACACAAGGATCCGGGAAGGGAGCTGTGCAAAGAAAATGACAACCTCGAACATTTCCCAACAGTAAGGATGCATGATTTAGAGCAACCTGGAGGCATTTTGTAGCTGGTTTATTTTACAGACCTTACATTCTGTTCTTTTGCACTTGTATGCTCTCAGATTTGCCCCAAAATACTCAGATGGATTGAAAAAAGATGGAGAGGTCTATTTTCAAGAGTAGGGACAGACACATCCCCAGTCACTAAGCCCTGCAAAGGGCTGGATCCAGAGAATTTCTACGTTCAGTCCTGCTTTGAAATGACTCCCTAGCCATATTTCATTAATATGCATCACCTGTAAATAAAATCATGCAGGCAGAAGACTTTTCAAAAGCATCAGAAGTCTCTGTTCTAGACCTTGGCCGCAAACTTTTTAGAACCTGCAACAACAGATTTTTTTTCACTTTCCAACCGCGTGAGTTAAAATGAGCAAAAGCGTGTTATGAGGTCAGCACAGCTTGGCCTGGACTCGATTCAAGCCAGCATAACCTTGAAGTACAAGCCAAATGTAGGAGATGAGAGGGTGAAATGAAACCTTCAAATCCCAAGCAACCAATGAAGCTCTGACCCAGGCAGGTTGTCCAAGCCCATCGGGATCTCGGAGGAGCTCTGGACAGCTGCCCTCAGCACCATTCCTCTTTGAGTCCATCCCATGCCCGGGGTTTGCAAACCCCCTGGAAATTCCCTGGGGGCATAAAAAAGCATGATATAGTATTCCCCAATTAGCAGTGCCTGTCTGGCACTTGGCCTGCACTTGTGGACCAACGGCCTGAAGAATTCAGGAGCCACAAGCAGAAAAGATTGGAAACAGTCTGAAGCTGCTGTAAGACTTTTTTGAGTTATTTTGGCCTTTTTGAGCCATTCCACACCCAATGGCACAATGACCCTGCAATGCGTCAGGGAGTGCAAGCTGCCATGGCTGGGTTAAGGTCTTCCCTTTTGTTCTGTTTCTCCTGGTTGCTGTCAGAAGGGACCTGGTGTCCAAGCTGGAAGCATTTCTGGAAGAAAGGACACTTGGACCAGACAGACAGGAACGGGCACTCTCTGGAATGAAGAAACAAAGAAATGATTTGGCATCCATCACCATCCCCAGTCCAAGGAAGAAAATCAAATGCCGAGAACAGAATTAATGAACACACTAAGGGATGTGAGAAGAAGAACTTTAATTGCCTCTACAGCAATGCAGAGAGTCTGAGTAATAAAAAAAAATTGGAACAACTAATTTATGAGTACAAATTCTACCTGGAGAGCATGACTTAAACTTGGGGAGAAAATCCATGTGCCTGGAATATTAAAATCAATAGTTGTAACCTATTTAGAAAGAATTGAGTGGGCGAAGATGGTGTGGGAGGGACAATCAATATTAAAAGTGACATTGCAGAGTTCCAAAGCACAAGAAACTTAAGAGAAAGTGACCTCAAATACAAATAAAAACAAAAGAGGATACTTCTGCAGTCCATCAAATCTCATTTGAAAACAAGGACCGCTGTTCCTTAGTCACGTAAAAGTTTAAGAAAAATTTCCCTACACTGTCCTGGGAAATCTCAACTTGAATGATGTGAATTGGAAGGCTCACACAAGAAGTTCTTAAAATTTCTGAATGATGTAGAAGAGTGTTTCCTAACCAAAAACATGAGGATTCTCCACAGGATCATCTTGAGAGCTGCAGAACTGACCACAAGTCTAAAATTGAGGTACAGCCTGTGACCGTGTTTCAAGTGCATGTGAATCAACACAATGGAATAAAACATGAACAAATAGTAGGTATCTTTTCTTTTCAGAGCTGTAAGAAGTAACTCAGTGAGACAGATCACTTGGAAGATTTTTAACAGTTATAGCTCTTTAAGACTACTGTGGCTTCTGGGCTATCTAGTAAAATCTCAGAATAGAGAAGAAGAAGGTCATTTTCGTTAAAAACTCCAGGAGCTCAGAGGGGATTGATTGTAGGTCTAAATTCATACAAAGGGAGGGAAAAGAAAGGAGATAATAAGGAATGTAAGTCAGACCCAAGGATATTGCAGAAAACTGATAAGGAAAGCAGAAGATCTTTATGTGAAATTTATGGTTAGCAGAGCTGAGGGCAATAAGGAAATGCTCTTTGGATTTAAGGGTCTAAAAGTAGTTGTCCAGACAGAATAGCAGTTGTTAAATAAAAATACATACAAGGCAGATACTAACTATTTAATTTCTCTATTTGGGGCAAAATCTAAGAGAAGTACAACATTATATGATCATGTGAAATATCTTCATTTCCAATTCAGGATGTTAAACAGCAACGACTGCAGCTAGAGGTTTTCTTGATGAACATTTATAGATATTTTTGCCCGAAAGCTTTAAAATATGCCTCAGGAGTGCCCTAGATTGCTAATGTTACTGTCAATAATGTCTACAAACCTTGGAGTATTCCAGAAAAGTGAAGGAAAGATGACATTGTGCCAATGCATAAGCATGGGGGAAGAGGATGACTTGTGTAATTATATATCTGATTGTCTGATGTTGATTTGGGAAAAAGTAATGGAGGAGCTGATAGGGAACTTGATTAATAACAATTTAAGGAGAATAATTAATTACAATCAACACGAGTTAGAGGAAAATAGATCTTATTAAAGAAAATTGATATAATTTTGTAAAGAATGTGATTATAGATTTGATTGATTTAGTACGTTTCATCAACACTGTTACAGTCGACTTCTGTAAGGCATTTGACTTAATGCTGCCTTGCTCATTAGGAAGCTTAAACAATATATATGGCCCACACTAAATGCATGGAAACCCAGCTGTTAAGTTTAATCATGATGTGGGGAGCTGTCATCAAGTGATGAGCTGTGTTTCACTTCAGCATTTTTAGCAAACAGTAGAAAATCAAAAATCATCACAATCCAAGTTTGCTGCTGAGATTAGGCCTGTGGTCAGCACACAGGTTGATCTCAGACTTGGATCTCTTGCAAATCAGATGTAAATAAATAGCAGCCAATTTAATGTGAAACCATGCTTCTAGGAATCGTGGATTCGCTGGTGGGAAGAGGAATCCAATTACACAATGCTGCAAACTTGAAAAAATAACGGAGTGAAATATTTCTGGTGTTACAGCTAGTGGGACACGACAGCAATTTCTGGTGTCTGCGACTCGAGAAGGATGTTGATGAATGGGAAAGGGCTCAGAGGAGGCACATGAGAATGACTGAAGCATTGAAAAACATGCCTTATAGTGACAGATTCAAGGACCTCAATACGCTTAGCTTAACAAAGAGAAGGTTAAGGGATCGCTTAATGACAATCTAGAAGTATCTGGACAGGGATACAGAAATGCAGAAATGGAAAGCTCTTCAATCTAATAGACAGAGCTATAAAAGACCCTGTCCTGGAAGCTGAAGCTGTTAAATTCCGACAGGGAACAGTGCACTTTTTAAATCCCAAGAAGTAACATCAAGACAACTATCCAGCTGATGGTTTCAACAGCACTGGCCATTTCCAAATCAGGACAGAATCCACCAGAGATCACTCTGTGAATTGAGCCTGTGATGTGCAGTGTCCCACACCACCTGGACTGAGTGGTCCTTCTTTGGTTTTATAATTTCCTTTCTTTCTGAAATCATGAGTGTTGAGCATGGAGATGCATGGGGCAGTTCTCTCCTCTTGAAGCTATTTAGTCCAACCTTGCTGGAGTATCATGCAGAAACCTCAGCATTATTAATACTTTATCTCAGTCAGTGCAATACCTAGAAATGCACTATAAAACTAATCCAACAAACTCCATTGGATCATGAGTTCATGGTCCTCTGTTATCAAAACACCCTAAACACCAAAGAGAGCGGCTCCAAGTAACTATGTGAAAGTCTTTAGTGTTACAAACTTTGCAGGGAACGTGACACATCTCTATTCCTCCTAAAACTGTGAGTAAAAGTGTCTAGTTTGATAACATGCTCATGTCCAGAGGCAGAACTATTAATTAACATATTGTAATTAACATATTGTAATTAATATATACTGTAATTAATATATACTGTAATTAATATAGAGGGCTTTATATTATATCTTCTGGTGAGGTCTTTACCTTTAAGAACAGGTCTTTACCTTATATAAAGGAAATAAAAGAGAGATAATTTGTTGCCTCAACCTGTAATGAGATCAGCAAAAAAAGACTTTTAAACTCTTCCACAGCCTATTCTTGATTTCACTGTAGTTCTTTAATAGCAAAATCTATCCAAATCGCTATGTTTAGGGCCTCATTCCCGAGGAGTGGAGCCTGGGACTTTATTTTATGCCTGCCACATCCAGCACGGAGCTCAGGGGGATGACGGCACCGAGCCGGGCTGGATTTAGCGGTGATGTGGTCGAAGCCGTCACTGCGCTCCCTGCCATCCTCTTTGCTGTGGTGACAGCACCAAGGGTGATAGTCTGGATTTGCAACGCGTGGGGATGAGGCAGCATGAGAGGAGGCTGCAGACTGCAGCAGCCAAATTCCCCTCCCGACACGCACACCCTTCTGCAGCGGCTTCGGGAAGTAACTTCTTCGGAGGCTTCAAGTCAGTCCGCAAGAGCCTTTGGGTCCAAATGCCATTTAATGCAACTACGCCTTAGATAGCCAACAACATTTCTATTGATTTCAGGTTTTGGCCCAGGAATTGTGCAGATTCTTTTCAGCAGGACAAATTAAACACAATGCTTATATTTTATCTGAAAAAGCCTGAACCAGCCAAAACTGTTTTAAAGTCAGGGCAACATAATTACCGCAGAGATAAACAGTACTTTAATGTGGTTCACCATAACAACAGACTGTTTATTAAAACACTTTACTGTTTATTTTATCCAGCATTTTATACCGCAGAGTATTTTCATTAGGATTCCACGGCAAAACTGTAGAAGGCATTAAATCATTTAATATACTGACAGCTCACTTAATTTATTTAAGCACAGGAGACTAATTCAAAAAAGCAGACCTTACATAGCGCTCTGTCTTTACAACCCTGGCATACAAGATCCTATTAATTTCAGGGTAAGGTGCTATAGGACTTGAGCGCGCAATCCCTTTCCTTTGCTTTCTTTTGGTGAGCAATTCGTTGCATTCTGGCATCAGGCTGCAAGTGCAGCATGATACTTGCAGAAACCCCTCATCGGCTCAACTCCAAGCCTAGTGTTGCCATTTCTGTTGTGTGATACCTTTGCATTTAACATCTGGCTTTGATTTAACCCTTGGAGCAACTAGCATTGCTAGAGCTGCAGAGGTCTGCAGGGAACCATCAGCAAACGTATAAAGCCCTGAGGTCCTCCGTGAAATCCTCCGTTCAGCTTTTGTAAATTGAGATGGAATAATACCTCCTGGCTACGGAGCACTTGGTAAAGACTAGGAGAGTCACTGCGGCACACTCCTGCTTGTTTAATTATACTCAATTAACAAGCAACATGTAAATCTTCCGCTCTTGGGTGATGTATGGTCAGACTCCACCAACTCTTCCCTGGGAGGTGCCTACCAGCCTTGGGATGGCCCGCAGTTGTCACATCAAAACCTTCACACCCTGCCTAAAGCAAATGCTCCGCTTAGTATTCTGTGTGCTTAGCACCTCAGAGAAGCCAGTTCTGCTGGCTTATTAACGATGTTCCCACATCCGCCTAATAAATGAGGAGAAAAGTATTGTCACCTATGACAAAGAACAAGGTGATATGGAGGTCCCCAATGGCTCCTGGTTTTGCTGCTTTCCGAAGCTTATTTGGGAAGCAGAACTTCAGAAACAATAGCACATTGTCAACAGGATGCACAAGACTCTATTAATAAACATTAGGGAGATTGATATGATCTGGCAAAAGCCGTGCAATGAAATCAGGTATCAAAAGTGGGACTGGAGGGTGAAGAGCAGGGTGTTTAATGACTCACTGGACTGTGAAATACAGTGGAGAGGAGGTTGGAATAGAAAACCTTTTAATGAATTCAACACGTGCGCACACTTCGGAAGATAAGCTCCCCGTTCCCCAGCAATGTTTGACCCACCTGAAGATACGGATCATATAAAAAAACCCCTCCAATAAGTAATAATAATAGTAATAATAGGAAGAGCGGGCCCTTATTTCCAATTCATATTTGTAATCCAGCAGATATCTCACCTAAAGCCAAAAGATTTATGGGTTTGCATCTATAATTAATATCCTTCCTTAAGCAAGAAAAGGAGTATTTTCATACAAATAAATCTGATGCTGTACACTTATATTTGGAAGACTAATATTTAAATCCCCAGCAAGACACGGTTCCTATTTGCAAATATACATATACACCATGGACACACCATGTGCATATACATATAGCACTGAATGTTCATCTTGACAAGCAATAGATAGAGTTTCTCCTTTAAATGCAATGAGTGAAGCTTGAGCAGGAAAAAGGAGAGGTCTGCATGGTGTTTGCTTTGAACTGTCCCTGTTTTCCAAGGATTCAATTTGCATTCGGCCCGTTGTTAACAGCAGGGCTGTGACTGGACGCCAAGACGCATAAAGGGCTTTGAGACAAAGGCAATCGATCTAGTTTTAGTTTTATGGGGAAAATAAACAGTTGGGCTGATATAACAGTAAAGGGTCAAACAGGGTCAGGGCTAATGAAGTGACTCGCAGGAGGTCAAAATTAAGACAACCTTCCTTTCTTGTGTCCTGCCTTGCATATCTCTCCTCCCCACGCTCACGGGGGTCTCGCTCTGGAATCCAGCAGCATGCTTGCTTAGCCTCTGCAATCATGTTTTTGGAGTTTTTTTTACATTTTGAGGGCTTTTTTTTCCTTTTCCGGAGTTGTAACCAGCCAAGTGGGAATGTGCCGGGTAAGAAGGGTAACTAAAATTAGGAAAGCACAGCTTTTTTTCAGGGATTCTTCTGAAAAATATGGAGAATGGCTGGGATTTTAAATGTAGGGACAGTTCCAAGATCAAGGGTCTAAGCATCACCTCTTCTGGTGGTGCACTTAGAGATGAAATTAAAGTAGTTTTGCCTTTCTGAATCCAAAGAGTGGAGGACATAAACAGAGCCCAGACACTTGCATTTATAGTTTCCTGGGCTGTATAACATCCTCCTTTAACTGCGATGTTAATTATTCATGTTTAAATACTACTCATCTAAAACAAAATTCTGTTACGCACTTTGTCATTTAAGGAGCTTATCAACGGTTTGCATGGCTACAAGAAGCAGAGAAGGAGCTGCTGCTCCCAAACCTAAGGGCTCCTAGAAGAGAGTTGCCCCCGGGGGAGGGAGAAGGAAATTTTGCCTGTGGACGGGCAAATTCTCTCATTCTCCCTAATATTACTTTTCAATGTCAAGAAGTGTCTGCAGAAGGGAAAAAAAAAATGAAGGACACCTTCTGGGAAGCAAAGAAAGGAGCTTTGCTCCTGCAAGGTCAAGCCACAGTGGAAAACGCTTCCCTATAGGCATGTCATGCCATGCACTCCTTGGGTGATTTTTGTATCCGTGAATAAGAAGGGCTGTGGGTGCACCCATGCTGTTTTTATCCTGCAACTGTGAAAAATACAATATATTGGAGGCAATAGCTCTGCAAGGGAGAACGCAGAGAGCTCAGGAGCTCAGGAAGCCGCAAGCGGTGTGGGATGCTTAGCCAAGGTAGAGCTTTGCGTGCAACTTCATTTTCATGATTTAGTATCGTTGCTGTAAATAATTCATACTAATGCAAGTGAGATAAGAGACAGACTGTCTGTGGGCCAGGAGGAAGTGGATCCCAGTAACATCCACCCAAAAAATATGCTTGCAGATTTGTCTGAAATTAAAATGTCAAAAAGCCAAATACAAAACTGGAGAGGCAGGGAAAGGAAGGGGGATGAAAAAGATAATCTGTGTATCAGCTCAAAGGACTCTTCTTTCCAAGAAAAAACTCCCAATATTAATTTCTTTAGCAAGAGAACTCCAGCATTAACCATCACTTCTTAGCTCTCTGCAAACATTGCTCTTGCACTAGTCAATAAGCTGGATCCACGCACTGCTAGACGAGGGAAAGCTGGGTGGGTATTAGCAAGGTTTAGGGATTCGGAATTTCAATAAGGGTGATATGTAGCAGTGCAACGTGAACAAGATGAGCAAGGGCATCTCTTCTCGCTGGAGATCCTGCCAACAGGAAAATGGCAGTGACCTTTCGGTGTTTTACGCCTTTACCTTAGGTTTCCTATAAAATACTTGTGTATTACTAAGAACAACTATCCTGCATTGGAAAGGTGCATATCGCATCACGCTTGGCACTGGAGCCTCGCAGAAGAGATTGGTCACAAGTGGCTCATCTCTCCTGACACTATTCACTGGAAGCGCTTGAATCCAGAATGTGGCTTTGTCCCCAGGGCCCATTCCCAGTATTTATCTCTAAATCCCAATTTTGAGGTCAGTATTGGCATTTGACTTCCTCTTAGCAGTCTGTGCCGCACGGCACACAGACGTTCACGTCACCAGCATGATGTAATGCTGCTTTCCATCCCGCTTAGCCTACATGAAACAGGAGGATGCAATGGCAGCTGGAAAAAAATAAAGCTGAAAAAAAACAAAGCCACTGTTGAGCCATCTTTGGAGCTCTCCCTTAATGTTCTCCCTCCTTCTGTCTCTGTCTTTGCACATCACTTGACGTTACAGGTTAGCACAAGGACTTCTCCTTACCCCATAGAGAAGGGAAATCTGTTTCTAAATGATTGGAGGATGCCCCACATAAATGAAAGAAATGTACAATGCCAATTTCTTCATTCTAAACTGTTTTTTTTTTTTTTTTTTTCATAAATGTGGAGGAGTCCACCTCAAATCATGGGCCTCCCATTGCTGCAACTCACACCGGGGAAGTGAGGATTTGTTGCATTTATATCCCAAAGGCCAAATACTGATCAGGGTTTTCACAACCCGTCCAGTCAACACATATGCAATGCTCTAAAGTTGCTTCCCAAACACTTCTTAACCAAAGGATTTCAGCAGGAAAGATGGATAAATTCGGAACTGCTTTGAAAATGTTTTGAGAAGAGTATTGACTTGCCAGTGAGATAGACCGAGAAAACTGGAGAAGAGTTTTGCATCTCTGATATGTGATTTTATGATTCAGTGAATAATGAATATTAGCATAATACTAACTAAAAAAAGATCCATACTCATCATTTACTATTAATTAATAATCAACATTATCCTATTATTAATTATTAACATTTACACAATCAATCAGCCCCTGGCTGACTGATAGCTTAAAATCTTGCATAAAGATTGTTACAACAAAAGCTACAGTGCCTCATATAATGTGTTTCACAGTTGGGTTTTCATATCCTCATCTATAAAGCTTTTTACTAATGCACTTTACAACATATCTTATTGTACACGGATGAAGAATGTGGCTGCATCCAGTAATAATTCCATTAATTATGAATAAAGCCTTTACAAATGACATCCTTATTTAAAAATGGTGATGAACTCATTTTGTTTTAATGCAGATGCACTGTGTAATTTGTAATCCCATAAAAAGCAATGCTGGCAGAATGTGCTAAGGAAAAAGGGCCAAGATCTTATGATCTTTACATCAAAAAAAAAAAAAAAAAAAAAAAAAAAAAAAAAAAAAAAAGAAACGAAGAAAAAGAGCTTGTAATAGCAGACAAACAACAACAAAAAATCCATAAAACTGACCAAACTCCAAGCTGAGGCTTGGAAGGGATATTTTAAGTTTCCATGGAAATCCGAAAAGATTTTAGTCGGTGACCTTGTGTTGCGATTATGTTAATAAACCACTACGCTACATTAATAATAAGCCTATATTTTCATTGCTTTCTCTCATCTGCGATATTTTCAGCTGGCTGGCAGCTCCCCAAGACTCGTTAAGCACATCGTGTTTGTCTTTGCAGTATCGTCGCACCACTTTGTCCTATAGGATTTCTAAGATGGCAGAATATTTATTACATACAGTATTTCACCAAGGATGCTTACGTCAAGAGTGCCATAAATACATTGCCGTTCGTAGCTTACTTATGGGATAAAAACGGAGTAGCCAAGTTTACAGATTAGGCTCTGGTTCTATTAATGAGTGCTCTGTTCATTCTCATACATATCCTAACTGTTTGAAATACTTTGCTGTATTAATCCAGCAAGTGATTCGTGACTTACTGATCAATTCAGAGTGCAGCTGGTTGAGTTGTGCAGTGCTCATACTGAGGCCATCACATCTACTACACCGGTAATGTTGACCTATCCTCGTGATCTTTTTTTTTTTTTTGATATTAAAGCTATAAAAGTTATTCATAGTTTTCAGCTGAGACCAGTGATCCAAAAGCTTCTGATTCTAAAAGCATGCTGACCGAGCAAGCAAGAATTCAGGTAGCTCACTTCTTAACACGATGGCTGGGGAACTGAGAGCTGTGGTGAACACCCAAAGGTCAACAAACAGACTCCTGATTTTTTTTCCCTTAATTCCACCAACATTGACTAGATCCAAACCTTCTGAAGACAGCACTTGCATTATTCGCTAACTGTGATGCCATCTATTTGCTATTACGTAGCTGAAGTTGGGTGAAGGGGGAGATGCTCAGAGTGATGCGGAGCTGGAGCATCCAGAGGTAAAAAAGAGACCTGGGTCCTCCACAGAAAGATGAGCAGAAGTGGCAGAAAGAAGCATTAGGGCATGAGGAGAGGGTGTGAACAGGCAAGCAGAGAAAAGACCACAAGAGATGGGAGCTGGAATAGTGGAAGTTAAATTTAAGGGCTATCTTGACAGGAATTGGGAACAGATGGTGGCACCAGGAGCTGGGGTTTGTGCAGTGCACTTTTAGCTATATATTCATCCCATGCTCAGTTACTTTCCTCCATTGCCCCGCCAAGCCTGCTATATTTGGTGGGAATGGGTCCAAGAAGCTATGAAAAAAGATTAGCTCGGGAGAGCCCAAGTTTGGGGTTGAGCCTTTTGCAGGTGTCTTCCGCAGTGCCCCTCTCCTTGCAAACCCCAGGAAACTTGGGAGCTGCAGGAGAGGCTGCTGTAATTGCAGGTCCCCTTGTGCATAGCTGCTTTGAAAATTCCCAATATTTCTCCAAACCAAGCTGCTTTTCAGAGCTGTCTGACAGCGGATTTATTTATTAAGGCTCTAGCTATTTGCAGTAGTGTCTGGGTAGCAGTAGCTCCGCAGAGTTATCAAAAAATCTATTTCTCCACACAGTCACAAGTAAAATATCAGCCCCCCTCTGAAAAGCTGAGGGCAACATTTACATTTTAATCTCCCCAAACACTTTGGTTTCTGACAAGTTGGGTTTTTCAGTGCGCGTGTTAAGGAGCCAGAGAGTTTACGGCTCTGGGAGCCAGCACAGGACGTCTCATGGATGAGGCATGGCCAAAGCAGCACAACGAGCTCTGTATCTTTCCTCAAAGCCAAGTGCATCTCCTCTCTTTCCTTTGTGCATTTGCATCCTTGTCTATAGGGCAATGCTATAAAGCTATAGAGCTGGACACCAGCTCTACAGTTCGCTGCCTGGCAGTAAAAGGAATCTCTCCTCCTCGTTATCGCTGGTGCTGCTGAGGTCCCTGTACTGACTCCGTAGAATCGCTGCAGCAAGATATGAATTATGGATGAAATGAAAAATCCCAGCCCGCCGCGCAGAGGGAATATGCAAAGTGCAGAGCAATCACCTCGGCGCTGTACCGGGGCGATGCTGCGCGATAGCTGCAGGTGCGCGGTGCCCCAAAACGGAGCTCAGCCCCAGCCACCACCCCTGCGCACAACGGCCGCTGGGATCCCTCCTTAGAAAAGCTCCAGGCTTTGGCAGGATGGTCCCCGTAGTCCGAAGAGCCTTCCCTTGGGCTTTGTGGGGAGCTGCCCATGGAGATGCTGAGGCGCTGCATGGATGAGCTCTCTCTTGCATTTGTACGCAGAGCATCTCGGCGGGCGCAGGCGTCCGGCCAGGGAGGGTGCCTGCTTGTCAGGGCTGGAAGAGCTTGCTCTTGAGAAATCTGCTGTGCTCCAGGTGCCCGTTGCAAGATTTGGGCCCAAAAACACAAATTGCACTCTTGCAGATGAACGAGCTTAGCATGTGCAGGGCAGGCAACACGCAGAACAGTGTGTTTGGCTGCAAGGTGCTTCAGGGTAGTCACAAGCTCTGGCTTTAAGGGTCTGTGGTTTGGGGAGGCTCCATCTCTCCCCTCACCACTTTTCTTTGAGATGACATTTTTAAACATCTTTTAATTCTTATATGCCTTTGATTTCTCCCTTGCAAATGCCCCGGGTCACTTTTGTGCTTTGTCTACCAGCGCGCTGCAAACGCGCTTCCATGCAGCCTTTCCTGAGCCAGCAACATCAACACACGTGATTAAAGTCAAACAGAAATCTTTCCCTGAAGCAATATTTTGCTCAGCGTTATTGTTGCTTTTTCCTCTTTAATGGCCCGCTTGTTGTGCAGGCTCTTCAGCTTCTCATCGGTATCAGGAAATATAGGAAATTGCTAAGAACATCTAGACCCAAAACTAACTGCAACGGCAGTGTTCAGCCCTTATGGTAGGACATTTGGAGTTTTACTTCTCCTTCGCTCAACATCTCATTTCCATCTTGCTTTTTTTGCGTTGGCTTGTACGACAGCAAAGTTCATGGTTACATCTATTAGGAAAAAAGGAAATGTGTTGTCAGTTGCTTTATTTTCTTTTTGATCCTATTTGCACATGTCAGTCAACTGAATTGAATCAAAGAAGGTGCTTTAAATACTTGTGATTGCAAATTTCAGACTTACCTTTTTTATTTATTCATTTTTTTTACAGACCCTAAGTAAGTTGTTGGCAGGCTCTTGTAAATCCTACAATTTCTAAATATATTTGAGCGTGTCTCAGCCAAGCTGCTGACTAATACAATGTCTATTCCTTATTGATTTTTTCCTCCCCCCAACCACCTTTCAGATTACTTTTGCATTGAATTATTTCAAAACGCAATGCAAAAAAACTCAGGGACTCTGAAGCAGAGTGGCTAACACTGTGATTAATGAAAGCACAAAGTAAGCGGCCGTACAGCCGTAAGAAACCAGTTAGCTAATTAATGTAATCACACAGGTGGAAATAATTAAAAGACCATAAAATAGAGGTAGACTAATACGAGCGTTTTCCTCTGACCCACAGCTGGTGAGAAAAGGATAGTTTGCTTTCTCTGGCTTACTGGGTTAGAAACAGGAGGGCCAGAGGCTAAAGGGACTAGAAGGAAACACAGGAATGAGGTCTCTGGCTTGGAAAAGTGTAAACAGAGCAAATTTCACAGTGGTGAAATCCAGATCGCAACAGAGTCCCCCAGCAGCAGCTCCTTGAGTTACAGCAGCCCTTTTCCATCCTTCCACAATAGAAAGGAAAAGTGCAGGAAAGGACTGTGCCTTCCATCGGAGACATCCCAAGGGATGACGTGAAAATAAGTCAAGTCTCATAGGAAATAAGATTATCTGCATGTGTAGATGGGACAGCGCAGGTACCTGCCCTGCTGAGCTGTGTGAGGGTAACACGCACTTGATGTGGGTTTTCTCTCTACTCCTTTGTGTTAAAAGGAGCTCTTGATTCTTTGGCAGATGTTGATTTTGTGCTAGTGCAAACTGCTTCTGAAAGGATCTACTTCCCTCCTCATCCAGACTGCCAAGGAAAGGACCGAATATTTTGGTGCAAATCTACTGCAAAGATCTGTTTTCCCTTCAAAGCTCTAGGGCATTCTCTATTGAGGTACCTTTCACCTCTTCCTTCTGAGCTCCAAATAATTCCCACTAGGATTTTTTTTTTATCCTGTATAAATCTAAACAAGTTCTCAGATTGGCTTCTATCAGATCATCTTATTAGGACTGCAGTCTCTCTCCCTGTGAATTTAAAAGAGATTATCTCAATACAAAGAGTTTTGCCTTTTGAAAACTGTTCTGTAATTTCCTGTTGAGAGGTTGGTTTATCATTCATCTTCTCTTTATGCTGTTAGTTTGGGTTAAAAGCGGTTAGTTTGGGAAATCTCCAGGGTACAAACCACTACGCATGTATGGAGAGGTGTTTTCCAGGAAGGTTTATAGCTTCAGGCCCTACACAGTATTGCGGTTGAATAAGTTGGACTGCTCCCTCCCTCACTTTCCTGCAGAGATCATAAATATTTGGGGGAACACGAGTAATTCAGACAGAGCAGGGCAGGAAGGCAGCGAGGAGGAGATGGACGAGGGCAGCTCTGGGCCATGAAGCTCAGTGAGTCTTTGGAGCTGGCCCTGCTGCACCTCTACCCTCCTGGGAGGAAGGAGAAATATGTTGGGCTGAAAGCACTCAAGAAGAAAATCCTGTTCATGTTATCCATACAGTTTATGACATTTAAATCCATTGTTCGCTATAACCTTCACTGGGCTCTTGCAGCCCTACCAAGGTGTCCCAGCCCGTTTGGTCCTTGCTCGGCTCTTTGCACCCAGTGCGATGCAGCCAGTCCTGAGCCATTTGGGAAACACCAGCCACGAGCATGGCCAGGAATCCGGGATTCCTCCAGAAACACGTGCCCAGCTGCTTCTCCAAGGAGCCTCCCAGGCAGGACTCCTCGGCCTCATCTCTTATTAATGAGAGCCACTGCGTGGTGTTCGGAGCTGCATTTCACCCCTGGTAATTAGAAGTGACCTACCTCTTGCTGCTAGATGAAATAGCTCCACGTGACGGGCTATAAAAATACCTAACCGGTAATTTTCCAGTTGGATTGGGTCACCATTACAGCCGTCTCCTTCGGCTCTTATCACTTCTGCCGTGGTTCTGTGTGTGTTTAATTTGACCTGGGTATAATAAGCAAAGAAGAACAAAGTAGCTGGAGACAAGCAATCAATGCTCATCTGCCGGAGCTGATGAATATGCCAAGACTGCTAAGTGGGACTTCATTAGCTATTCACGTGTTAAGAGCAGTCCTTATTTATCCTTCTTTCCTAGGTGAATCTATTTTTGAGTACGTTTTGTGAGATCTTACCTGGGAGTCTGGTTAGAGGGCTACCAGCTCTGCCAGGTGGGCAGAGGATTTAAGCGGAGAGAAGACCGTGACACCAAGCCGGCAGCAAGATGAACGGGAGGAACAACGTGATGCTGCTTAGAGAAGGAGGAAATCGTTTTCCCTGGTGACACTTTTAGTGGGAGGAAGAACTTTATCTCCTCTGTGCAGCTCAAACTAAGCACCACAGCAGCACTAACTGAGCTTCCAGCGTGGCTTTTCATTCAGCTTTTTTCTTTTTAATTGTTGTAGCTGTGAACACCCTTTGTGGGGTAGGAACAGGGGACCTGCTGCTCGCGGCAGTGCCCGTGGCAGAGCTGGGATATCTCACCAGGGGCCCTGTTTGCTTCAGTGCAGGGAGCCCCAAGGAAGGGGAGAGATGGGGATCCATCCTTCCCTGTTGCTCCTAGGGGCACTGAGCCCAAACATGCCGGGCAGGAGAACAGCCCGAGATCTTGGTTATGGCAGGTCCTGGCCCTCCTTGCTCGAGGGCTTTGGAAAATCCCTGCTGCTGGGTGTTTTTCCTGCCAGCTTGGCCTTGTGAACCCCATTACCAGACAGCCTGGAGGGTTCAAGCAGGACAGTTTAATCCCTTGCCATGGCAGTGTCTTCAGGAGAGAGGGGTGCCTTTTTCATTTGCACAAACAATTTCACTGGAACTTTTCCATTTAGGCTTTTCTTTAACAGCTTCCTGCACGCGTGTCGGGGCTGGTGATCAGTGCGATGCCATTCATCTTTTCCTTCACCAACCGTGGTGAAGGCTGCCCTCTCCCGACGTGAGGAATATCAGAGCGGTGGGACTGCCGAAACGCAGCTCCGCATCCCTGCATCAGCTGCAGGCCAGCCAGGCTGCCCCTCGGCACTGCGATGTGCTATCCCTGTCCAGGGCTGGAGGGTGGCAAGCGCGTTCACCGCGGATGCCCCATCCCTGCACACGCGTTCACCGCGGATGCCCCATCCCTGCAAGCGCAGCCGTATGCAACTTCGCGCGCTCTGCCGCCTGCCCTGCCCCGCATGCGGGAAGGGCCCTGCTCTGCTCTCCTGGCATTCTCTCAGTTTTAAATACCGTGTTTTAAGGTAGCTGGAGTTGCTGCAGGCGTTGAGCAGATCTGCAATGCTCATTTTGGGCTCAAAGCTCTGGAAAGCGCTGGGAAGTCCCCCTGCACTGCCCTTCGAGCCCAGAATGTCCTCCTAGCGAGGGACATTGCCACCTTTGGAGAAATCACCAGGCAAGCTGCTGATCGTAGCAGATCCTTTTATTTCTTCTGTGGAAGATCTCCATTTTGCCCTACCAATTCCTGCCCTTCCAAAGGTGCACAGTGCCTTTTATTTTCACTCTTCTATGACCTGACAGCATGTGAGCGAGTAACTCACCCTTCTGAGAAATCCTTTTCCAGCTAAGTCTATCCATGCTGCAAACGACTCGGGCGACATCCTAGGTAATTCTAAGCAGCGCGCTGCTCTAGGAAAGAATTTCTATATGAACGGCAATAAAAAAGGTATGAAAGACAAGCCCTTGCATCTCTGGGCTTTGTAAAAAGATGATCGACAGATTTTATTTTTTTATTGTTCTTTAACCTGATTTATAGAAAATGAGACCTCAAATAATCATCCTGGAAGTGTCACGATTCTTCCATCTTAGACGAACTCATAAATCTTCTGTATCAATGTATTGGTTCTAGTTGAGCTTTCAGGTGTAGGCTGGAATACTAGAGTGAAATACTGGATACTAGAGTGGAAAACAGAGTATTTTGAATTTTGAGAGGATTGAACAGTTTAATAATCTGAAAATTTCTGGGGGGACCTGTGCAACCCTTCCCTTCCAGCTCTGTGACTCAGGACAAGATTAAATGGGTCTAAGTGACCCATTGCTGCCCGGCTGCAGCTCTCCCATCTTCTACTGCGAGCAGAAGGGTCTCCAAGGCCGCTGCCCTGCTGAAATCCTCAGTGCCCCGTGATGATGGCGAGGGGACGGCTGCAAGGGACCGCGCGGGGCGGATGCAGCAGGTCACACACAGCGCTAGGGCTGACGCCGCAGTTTCCGCGAGCCCATTTCCTGAGCGAGCGCCTGCGGTTACCTAATTTTTTCTATATTCTGAGCCTTTGCTGCTATTAGGACCCACAGAGATGCTTCCAGGAAAGGCTGCGTCACGTCGCCACGCGGGCTGCGGTGGCCGGGACCAGAGATGCTCAAGCATCATGGAAAGCCACGGCGGGACGGAGGCAGCGTGCGGAACCGTCAGTGCGGAGCAGTCCTTGCTCTCTGCTGTGTCTTCTCCTGGGCTGGCTCCATGACCTTTCTCTGCCCCAGGACGCTGGGGAAGAAGGATTCAGATGAACTGCAGAGCCCCATAGGGACAATAGTACCTTGCACCCTGCTCAGAAGTCACGGAAAATGTAAATTATTTCTTTCTGCCTCTTCTTTCCTTGTTTTACCGCTAGATGGGAGAGTGAGACCAGTACAATTTGGGCACTTCCATCTTTATTCCAATAGGAAGGCAAAGAGCCGTTAAAACCAGGAAGTGCATCCTAGCCGAACGGGTGTCCCATCGTTTTTCACATGGGTTTGGGCCTGAAGTCGGGTGATTTGGGAAGGCAGAAGCTGGCCCAGCCTGTTGCAGACAGCTCTAGCTGACGTGAGAGGAAACATGGGCTTCTTCCTCTCGAGGGCAGGAGGAAGACCCCATCCCACAGCTCTCCATAGCCCTATTCTACCTAGGGGATGTTCAACAAGGTTTCTATTCCCACCTCTATATGTGGGTCCGGATGCAGAGGCCCTGGGTTCTGCTGCGAGCTCTGCAGGGCGGTTTGGGGGATATTCTCTCCATTTCTCTGCACCTTGTGGTCTGACTATATCTGCACCCACATGGTCCTTTCCCTGGAAATAAATGTCCCCTTTCTTACCCTAGTGGTGGCCCTTCTGCAAAGGCGGTGCAAAGATTGCGCGTGCTGGGGGAGGCCCTTGAGGAGCACTTGCCACTGCCATCAGCACCTCCTGCTCCCAGCGTCACCCACGGAGGGATGATGGGCATGACGAAGATAATCAACATTTTGCTAAATTCGCTTTCCCTGCAGCACTTCCCGTCTCCTGAGATACGTCCTGAGCCTTTGCCAGGACTAGGTGTGTTTGGAAATTATATTGCTGCGGAAGCAAGTTTTTAAGCAAACCACAGATTGCCCAGTTTGCCTATTTCTGGTATGATAAGGCTTGGGGTTTTTGAGAATGAGCATCTTTTTCCTTCCCTTTTTCTGGAAGAGATGTTATAATAGCCAAATCAGTTGACTGGCTGTATGACTATGGCAAAATATGTATACCCTGTAACATGGAAACGATTTTTTGGGCGGAAGGTGGGGTTGCTGTCTGCTTTCCCTCCTTAATTTATAAGATTTCCAGAGAAATGGCTCAAAATTTGTTTCCAGTCTGGCTCAATTGAAATAAAAATAATGACAATTACCTCCTAATGGCAGGGCCCTCACTGTTCCTGTTGGGTTTCCTCTCCATGCTTCCACAGAAAACATCTGCTATTACCCTTTTAGAGAGTAATAATGGCCTCTTTGGAAGAGGAAGTTTCTTTTTTTTTTTGATGTAGTTACTCATGATTGCCATAACTAACAGTCACCCCTGCGGCGATAGTGAGGTCACCTTGTTTGAGTCACTCAGCATTGCGCAGAGTCCCGCTCGAGCACCAGGGCTGGTAACTGCAGGTAGAAAAATGTTCCCTGGAAGCAACAGAAAAAACCATTCCCGACGTAGCAGGTCCCGAATGTGTCCACGTGTGCCCAGGGGACTTGTGGGGACAGCCTGGGGCGAGCGCAGCCAAGACTCACGGGAGAGTCGCCTCTCCGCAGCCGGGACACGGCCACGTCCAGGCACAAATCTCCATCCTTGGGGATGTGCAGGATCTGGGGAATAAGATCAGACCCTTAGGATTGCTCTGGTTGATGGCTTATTCACACGGCTGTTCTTGGTCATAGATGCTGGCCGGAGCAGTTACTGCCCTCTGCAAACCGCCTACTGCTGCTCTGTCACACATCGTATATATCGAATAGGTTTCTCACATACACATGGCGCTCATGACTATCTCCCAAATCATACGGACAGATGATATCACTGTTAGTAAGTCTCCGTTCTTCATTATGCTCAATGGTAAGATTTACTAAAATCTGTAGAATGGGGGATTGGGCCCAACACATAGCACAATAAACGAAATCTAGAGCAGCCCTCAGTGCCAACATTTTAAGTCAATAACAAAAAAAAAAAAGTTGAAAGACTTGGTTAGCTCAACAGGAATTTTTCTTCAAACAGATTATGGAACAAAGTCATTAAAAGTTCACGCCTCAGTTAAAATGTTATTTTTTTCTCATACTTTATTAAAAAAAAAAGTAAAAACCATGATGACTGCAAATAACCTCTTTCTCGAGTTCCCTACCAAGACAGAAACAGTATTAAATGACTAACGACTATATGAAATTATATTAATCTCCTTTAAAAACATGGGAAAGGAGGAAGGGTGTTGCTATGTTGAATATTATCCTCCTTTGCTGTACAAACATCTTGCACTGACCATGGCAACTCAGCTCAAGCCAAACCCGAAACTTTTGTGTCCACGTTCTGCATCGCTTCCCCAGCATCATTGCTGGGATTTCACTCGAGATGCTCCAGCCTTGCTTGTGCCCAGGAGGGCTCTCCACAGGCTGTCCCTTGGCACTAGGACATTCGTGCTATTGCTGAACAAACACTAAATATTCCAAGCAGACACCTTGCCAAAAGCATCGCAAGGGACTAAAAAGCAAAGACAGGAGTAAAACCTATTTTCCCCATGGTCCTGTTTGCCCTTCCATGGACGAATGAGTTCTGAGCTATCACGTCATCATCAAAATATTCATTCTTGGTTTATATGTTTTTCTTTGATTTGTTATTTGTAGCTTTTCCCCCAATGAATCAAGCAGAGGAAAAGTGGGACTGGGGTAAATCTCTCTCTCCCTTTGCTCCCTCCCTGAGCTGGAGGATTCCTGCAGTGCATCCGCATCAGCAGCTCGCCCAGGTTCTTGCTCCTGGTCCTTGAGCAGAGCTTCGGGCGCAGGAAGGGGTTGTAAAGGTAAGAGGCAGCACGTGCTGCATTTTAGCTTTCATCTCGGGAGACAGACCATGATTTATATTCCCTTCTAAATAAAAACTTTGCAGGTTAATTATGCTAAAGAAATTTCAATTTTGGAGCTGGGCATGACCCACATAATGATTATAATTATTGTTATTATTAATTACTATTTGCATTTCTGTAGGAGCCACATTTCCAGCCTGGGAGCTCCCACGCAAGGCATAATCCATCAGCATCATAAAAGGAGACGCTCATTTGCCTCGAGGAGCTACCGGCCTGAGTTAACCAAGACGAGCGGGACCGGAGCACAACGGGGTATTTATGTTACCAGCACTGCTCCTCCTGTCTCCAGACACTCCCATGGTGTCGCTTGGCCAGTTTGGGCTGCTTTCTGCTGAAAAGCAACAGTAACAATAATAGTGCAGTATTATGAAATGATAATTCTGAAATCCATCTGTATTAGACCGTGTGGGTCTTTAAATAAATTGTTTCTGACTACGTTAACCCAACCTTGTCAATACATGCACACATAAGTATATTAAAAATGTAAGTGTTTCCAGAATCGAGTTTTACATGATGAGTGTACAATTCCTCTTCTTTCTTAGTCAGCTTTGCGGATCAATGGAAAATGAGTGCAGTTTTACTTGACTGGAGTTAATAAGGTTTATGTCTGCACAGATTTACCCCAAGGATTGTCATGATCATCTGAAGCCCCACTTGACTTACAGGACTGAACTTGAAGAAACATCTTTCAGCAATTTCCGCCGATGGAGCAGCTCCAGATTTCAGAGAGCCTCCAGCCAACTGAGTTCCCTCTTGTGGCATAAAACCTGCATTCATTAAAACAAGTATTTTAATGATTTATGTACATTTATAAAAACAACTGCTCAGAAGTATGTGCCTGAACATTCCCAAAGCTTCTGACAGAGGTACAATGCATCATAAATCCCTCTTGGTTTGAAATACTAAAGAGATGATAGTTCACACACAAAGTCACTGTGGGTTTATTTGCGAGTGTTAACATGACCTGGAAAACCAGAGTTTCAGTCAAGTTAAAATGATCTAAGCCTATCAAACCCTTGGAGAGTAGGTAGTAGCAATGATATAATGATGACAATATTCGTAATAATAATACAAATATGAATACCAGTCTCACTGTCATGCTCACTGTCATTGCCATGGTAATTCCCAGCTCTCATGACCCAAGGACTGAGGCAGGAGATTAGTAGATGTAAGGAAGATTTAGGCCAGATCTTGTCAAGGAAAACCAGTGTGACACTGCATGCAGAGGGCCCAGACGCTGCAGGGAGAGAGGTTGTGTCCCCTTGTCACCACCATGGCTGCAAAGACGGTTTTCCCTCTGGAGGTGCCATATGTGGCTCTCACCATGACCAAGACCGGGGCTTGGCAAGCACTTCTCACATCTTTTCTCCACTGAACCATTACATTCACTTCTACTCCATTCTTCCCCTTCCCAGGTTTGTGCTGTCGAGGAGAGAAAAAGAGCCCACGTAAACCAAGGTGTGAGAAGAGCAATTTGCAGGTCCCAAGGGGCAAGACCTGGCTTTGTGCAAAGCCTCTTGCCACCCTCAAGGAAGGGCTCTCAGTGCCCATTGCATGCTGTGCCCTTAGACATGTTATCACAGTTACCACTATTTTGTGGAGATCCATGGGCAGGGTCCGTATCTTTTCATTTCCGTCACCCCAGAGATATCCCATTTCGGAATGCTGCCAGAAAAATCACCAAAAATGAAACACAGGAATTGGCCTGAGTCCCCAGAGCAGCTTGCGTGACTTTGGTTAAGCAGGAAATATGTTTTTTTACCAGCTCTGATGCCTCTGACATACCCTTTTACCTTTGTGTATCTGCTGCCCTTTCCACCCTGTTTATTCAAAAGATAAACTATTTGAAATAGACACTTACTCACCAGTGACTGTGCAGCACCCAGCCAAAACAATGCCCAAATTCAGGCAGCTGATCAGGAAATTGTTCATATATAAAAAACCAAAACCCACATTTATCCACAGAGCCAAAAAATTCCAGTTTTTCCTGACCACAGCACAGCATAGACATCGGTGTTTCTCACATTTAACTTCTGCCGAAGGAGCTTACTGAGAGG
The DNA here is from genome assembly GCA_013398735.1 of Nothocercus julius. Classification (NCBI taxonomy): domain Eukaryota; kingdom Metazoa; phylum Chordata; class Aves; order Tinamiformes; family Tinamidae; genus Nothocercus; species Nothocercus julius. The sequence continues at coordinate 5,722,791 of VZSV01000029.1, forward strand.
CTCCTAATTTAGCCCATTAAGGGAAAGGAAAACCTGAAAGAGGCTCATCCACCCTTAACTCTGCCCAGCACAGCAAGAAGAAAGGAGAGCAAGACAGAGCGACCCCGTCCACCCGTGGGAAAAGGACAAGAGCCAGCAGCGATGCAAGGGGGACATTCCCGCCAGGAAAGCCTCGGTGAGCTCCCAGGTCAGCTTTTGCTTCGGTGTTGGTCTTTAGTTGCCCAAGGGTGAATGACCACATTAGGGACACGAGTACACGCAGTGGGAATGTGGGGGCACAGGGCGACCACCCGGCTCTGTGCGATGCTGAGATGGGGAGACGGATCCCGGCGGCGTGTCTGACCTCGGGAATGCCATCGCCCTGCCCTCCTGGCCACCCCCTGCAGCATCAGCGGGGCTTTTCCAGGAGCCAGACTGCCCTGCGCCCTCTCCGACCAGGGAATGCAGAACGGGCTGCACTTTAATGAGCTAAATGTGGCCTGCCTGGGTGATTTATCTGCTAACATGCACAAACAGGCCGAGTTCCCAAGCACCGCAGGTCAGCCCTGAGCAAGGTGCGCAGGAGGCAGCAGAAGCTGCAAGCCGGGCCCCAGTTATTGCAAGGGGATCCTTATTGCTGCAATATGGTGCCAAATGCCACCGGGGGAGGGACTGCGGCGAGGAAAGCGCCTGAGCATCGGTGCAAATCAGCACAACCCAGGACTCAGCTCGGCACCAACTTGCTGCCACGCCAGCGTTAACCCCCTGGTGCTCCCCGTGTGACACTGTATGGCACCCATAAAGCTGCTGCCACGAGAGCTGTGCCCGTGTCCCAGCACGTGTGCCCGTGCAGCAACCCCGGGCATCGGCTCCGACGCTCCTAGGGATAGCAGGATGTGAAGATGCTGTCGCTCTGGGCTGATGCAGGTGCATCCGCTGGGATGGATGTTGCCCCAGAAGCATTTCCGAGCTGTGCATTTCCCCGTGCCTTTCTGAGCCGTGAAAATCTAACCCGTGCATTTCCGAGCTGTGCATTTCCCAGTGCATTTCCCCGTGGATTTCCCGGTGCGTTTCCCCATGCATTTCCAACTCGCGCATTTCCCCGCGCATCCCAGGACCCTCCCGCCCCAAGGCGGTGCCCCGGGCAGGAATTTTTATTTTTTTTTACGAAAAAAAAGCACCTGCTCGACCCCCTGCACCTTCTCTCCCCTCCCTCCCGCCGCCCGCCCCTCTCCCCGCGTCTTTGTGTCCCACCGCTTCGCTCCGGTCACGCCATTGGTGCGCCCGCCGTAAGGCCACGGCGGGGCCGTTGCCGATTGGCGGAAGGGCGTGTCCGTCAGGGAGCCGGGCCCGCCCCCCCTTGGGGAGGGAGGGCGCGCGGGGGCGGCGGCGGCAGCGGCGGCGGCGGCGGCGGCAGCGGGTACCGCGGGGCCGGGGGATGGAGCGGGATGCAGGGCGGGATGGAGGGGGGACGGAGGGATGCACGAGAGGATACTTGGGGGGATGGAGAGGGGATGCATGGCGGGACGGAGGGGATGCACGGCGGGGACGCGCGAGGGGATGCACGGAGGGATGGAAGGGGCGGCCACCGTCACCGCCTCGCACCGCAGAGCGGTCCCCGCGGCGCGGGACGCCCGGGGGGAAAGACCTCCCCCCGCCCCGCTGTACCCCCGCCGTCCCGCCCCACGGCGAGTCCTCCCCTTCGGGTCCCGCCGAACCGGGTCGGGCTCTGCCCGTTCTGTGAGCCCCGCACGCGCCCCGAGGCGGCGGGGATGGGCGCGGGGGTGGGGGGGGGGGCGGCCGCGACAGGCGGTAGCGCAAAGCAGGATCCCCCCCCGGCCTCCGCTCCTGCCCCGTTCCGGGATGAGCGGCCTGGGGAGCCGGCGGGGCTGCAGGGGAATGCGGCGCTGTCCCCAAAACGCCCCTGGTTTCTCCAAAAAAAGAGAAGCGCAAGAGTAATGGAACTTGTTGAGATTTTCCCTTGTCAAGAGATCTCATGCAAGTGGTTTCTGAAACTGTATTTCTGCCACCTCCTAATCCAATTTTATCAAAACTGGTTTCTGCTTTTTATTGTATTTCCATAGTACGAACGGGGCTGCTGCCTGCACAGGCAGAAGCGCCGCGGGCAGGGCTGGCGGCGCGGAGAGCTCCCAGGGCACGGAAAGGCTTCCCCGCCACGCACGGAACGGGGTCAGCAATTCCCGGGTTTGTGCGAACAGTGAGTGAGGTTAGAGGAGGGAGGTGCAAGCCGGGCTCTGACATGGGAGCGTGGCCAGCCCTGACCCACGTTATTCTCACTATCCCATTTCCTCTGATAATGTTAATCATTAAAAAAAAAAAAAAAAAATCATGTTTAAGACCTCATATTTCAGGTTGAAGACCTCAGAAGACTCTGTGGCCTGACCTTGATGGTTTAATATTATAACCGTTTTATGGGCTGTTTGTGTTTTATCAGGCAACACTCTACAAATGTGAAGTTATCCCAGTCTGGCTCCTAGGCACCGTAGTGTCACTTGGCTCTAAGAGCACATGTTAAAATAGCATCTGAGGAGGAAGGAGCACAGAGATCTTCAGAGACCTTGAGTTGTTGCAAATGAGAAAGAAATGATGAAATGGGGGTGGGGGGGGAAGCAGGAAGAGAGGATTAGTCAAATAATGAAAGGAAAGAAATGTGCAGCTATTTATATATGAAAAGGGCCAGCCCGCAGGCTACCAGAAGTGACACAAAACTGAAGCTGGGCAGCCCTGTGTGCTCTGCGCCTGCAGCCACCTGCCTCGCTGGGCTGCATTGCCTTTGGGTTTTAGTCCGTGGCTACCAAAACTCAGAACTACCTGGGCCTGCGCCTAATGCAATCTTCATGGAGATTACGGAGATTTGCAGGCAAGAGGGAAGTGGGGTCAGCCACTAACAAAAGAAATGTCCCCCGGCTTAAAGAGATCAGCATCCAGCTGCTCGGGGCCTCACGGCTTCCGACTGCAAACTCCTTGAAGCAGCCTTAGTTTTCTTCGTGTCTCTCTGATGTGCGGAGCTTGCTGCTGTTGTGGTCTCTGAGTCAGGCTTTACAGCTGCCGGGATGCAGTAAGTGCCTGTGCATCGTTGCAATGCTTTACACCTATCGTTCTGCTCATCCCACCCCAAAGAGCAGCCCGGAGTGCTTGGTTTGCTTGCCTGCTATGCACCCGGGTGCCCAAAATGCTGCTTTTTACTGCTTGGATTTCTTGTCTTCTTCACATTGTTCCCAGAACCTCTGCCCCTAAGTGGATTATTCAGAGCTTGGGACTTTCGCTCTTGCAGGATCCCATTAATGTAATCAGGAGTAGCGGAAACGATTTGCAAATGTAACTGTTTAGCAGAGCTGGCTGCTTGTTGCTGGTCTGTTGGATCTGTGAAATGCTGAGTCTGATTTCAGGAGAAAGGATCCCCCTCCTAATTTTAGGTTTAGTAAAATGTGGTAGAGGTGTTAAAGTAACATGAAGGAATTATTAGCCACATGTAGGTTTTTTTTGATGTTGACTGCTATGCAATTCTTTGGAGTTCTGATTTGATTTTGGTGCTCTGAAATGTGTCAGGCTTTCCAAGGGCGCTTAAAGAACATGTTGTCGTGTAAGGAGGGTTGGTCTTTGTGCGCAGAAGAGCAAAATCTGGGAACAGCACTGCCTTTAACTGCAACATGATGCCTGTACAGCCCAGGGGATTTTCCTGCTGGGCTTCCAGCTTATCAGGAGGCTCCTGAGCTATGACAGTTCTTCCTGGCTATGGGCTCCCTGCACACAGGAGCTGTGCTGCCCTGTAACCATTTTCTTTCTTATTTGCAAAACTTTTGTTTTTTTTTTTGCAAAGACCCCCCTGTGACATCATTAGTTCTGTACCTTCCTGTCAAACCCAGGGCAAACCGAGGCTCTGAGTGGGGCTGAACTTGGCAAATTCAGAACAAAGAGATTCTGCAAATATTTTCTGGGGGGAAAAAAAGAAGTCCTGACTTTCTGGTCAAGGACTTCATTTGGTTCAAATCCTACACAAAAAATATGTCCTGCTTTGGTAGTTGGGATAAAGAATGTGTAGACTGGTACCTAGGGGAGGCCCCTAGCTTTAATAGATTTTGCGTCAGACTCCTGGTTAGTATAGCCTAGAGCAAGAGATGAGGAAGGGAAGTGTTTAATATTAATGCATTGCATTATTCCAAACTTAAATCACCACTGAAGCAGAAGTACCCCTAAATCTTTACTCTGGTTTGCTATATTGCAGGTGTCAAAAATAATGTCATCCCACTTCTCGATTGCAAATGAGCTTACGAGCCAGGGGAGTACGTTAATGGCTTGAAACCTTCTGTTTATTCTTATTCCTCTTATTCACCATTCAGCAAAGTTGCAGATATCACCAGCAGCATTTGAAATTCCTGGTGCAGGACACATACATTAGGCCCACTCGTTCTCTTGTGACATTCACTGCCTTGTGCACAGTTACAGCAAAAATCAAATTGATTCCTATTTTTTTAACGTATATGTCTGCAAGGCTGCGCTGCCTTTTCATCAGGGGTTGCATTGCTGGTGCCTTCCACCTGCTGTGGATCTGACCCGGCACCACTTAGACGTAACTGAGGATGGAGCAGATGACACGGAGCTTTGTGCTGGCATAAGGATCCCGGCATCTAGGGGCCCCTTGTCAGGGCTTTCAAAGCAGCTTTAAGGTCTTCTTTGTATTGCTGAAGTGGATTCAGTCTTCCTGAGGACTTAGTCCCTTCAACCCAGATGTGAGTCTAGATTATAACAGTATCAAACTTTTTTTTACCATCAGCCTGTAATCCAGTTAGTTTTTTTTTTTTTTTTCCTCTTATTTTGTGGAAAACACTGAAAGGAATATTTTGAGATAATCAAGAAATTATATTTAAATGAGTGAAAGGTATGTACCCAACCTGTGGTACACTGAGTATCTGTCTCAAATATTATTGCTTTAAAGCAACCTTTTTTTTTTGGAAGCAATAAAAATACTTTCTTGCCTATTGTCACCTGATTTTTATTCCCTTGAACTGTCTTTTACTGCCCGTGAGAAATCTCAGGAACTTGCTTAGATGCCTTATGTGGACAACTACTACTCAAGGGTAAGCAGCAATAACATGATCATGCCCATCATTTTTCATGGAAAAGTGACCAAAATTTGCCCTCAGTTACCCTTATCCAAGCTGGTAACAGAAAACAACTTTTTGTCCTTATACCAGTTTCTTGTACCACCTTTGCAGGGGTGGTGAGGTGCAGGCAGGTCCTTAAGAAAGATTATTAAAAAGTTCCTGAATCATAATGGAAAACTCGCTGTATTGCTGCATGGAAACAGGAATCCCTGGAAGGCAGTTTTAAAATTTCCAAGTAAATCTATCCTCCAGCAGCTGCTCTCTAATGCTGCAATTTCTTATGCGTGAGAAAGCAGAGGGTGCAAAGTAGAAGTTTTGCCCAGTGCGCATGGACAGCAACCCCTTTCAAATTCCAGCAGATGTTTTGGGTTGATGATGGAAACATTATATGTGTGTTTATTCCTTTATCTCAGGGAAAAAATACCATTTGGCAACAATTTGCTCCCTGGCAGTAAGAGTGAATTACTGATGGGATTGAGCCTTTTAGGATGAAAAAAACTGGCATCCTGCTCGCGATGTGGTTGCAAGTGAGTGCTTCTTGCACTTGGAGGGCACGTACATCTGTGCACGTGTCTTCCCCTCCCCGTGCCTACACTCACGTGCACGTGGGTCTGTGTTTGCATGAAACTGCTGTTTTATTTTCTTCCAGAAGCCTCTTAATGCTGAATTGCATCGCTTCAAGGATTTTTTTTTTTCATTAGCATGTCTCAAGGGTGTCAGAGCCTGGGTTCCTGGACCTGATCTCCTACCTGCTGTGGCTCCAGCTGTAGCTTGTGCTTATGGTATTGATTTGGGATTTTGAGTCTGAGAAGGAAAAGAAGTCATTCCTCTGAAAGGGGTCATCATTTCTGCTCCATTATGCAATAGGGAGGGGAAATGCACCCTCTATGGAAACCCTGAATTTGTCAAGACCTAAGGTGTTGCAAGACCAAATGCAAATTAATCCAAAGCTGACATAGTATTTATTTTACAAGGAAGAAGTACACTCAAAATGCAAAATATGCATTTTGTTCAGCTTGTCTTTGGAGGGTATATAACAAGTGCTTGATGTCAGGAAACTTAGGGACTGCCAACACCAAGCCAGAAGTCCTACGGATGCACCACCCAGTGCTCTGACCTCGGGAATACTCACTTGTGCCATGTCAGAGTGTGCTGAAGGGTTAACTTTGCACCATCTGGCTTTGTGCTAGATCAAATATTGTTCGTGTTGTGGTAGCCAACATAAGGCCAGAATAAACTCAGTATAATGTGCTTGGCTAATCCAACAGAAATATGATTATGTGCCCATTCCTGCTCCAGATCTTGTCTGCACTGGTGGGTGATTTATTAACATAGAGTAGTGATAGCAACTTAGGAGTCTTAAATAACCTGGAGGTGATGATCTCTTTGCAATGGGCAACAGCAAGACAACAGAGATGACTAACGCAGATTAGACACTTAACTTTTAAACACGTAATTAAGAGATAAAAATCCATCTCTTAATGCAGAATGACATCCTAGGGATTCATTTTAGGCATAGAAATCAGGACTACTTAACTTTACATTTGAAAGGCTGTAGTGGCTTCTCGGGTGCTACCCTGAGGTTAGCTGGAGCTTGTTGTCTTTTGCAAAATGGCCCATCTGAAGGTGTGAGCTCATCGAGTTGCTGCCTGGGTGGCAGCGCTGGGCTCGTGCCTGGCAGGAACCTCGGCACTAATACCTACATGGATTAGCGAGCATCGCTGGATGTTAAACGAGATGCAAACTGAGTGGTGTGCACCAGTGAACTTGTGCTCTGGGGGATGTTTGGGGAAGGTAGTACCTGCTGATCTGGAAAAAAAGGGGGAAGGGGGGGCTATGTAGGAAGGAGGCTTCCCCGCTCTGGACGCTCGCTTTATTTATTGCCTCTCTGCATGGAGTTTTCACCTGCTGCTCATCTCACACACTCCATGTACTAGAGCACAGTACATGTCACTTGGCTGTCACTTGAGCAGTCACTGTTTGGGGGACAACCTGATAATCAGAAAGTTTCTTTTTCTGCAACACACGTTGCTTTTCTAATGTGCTGTCTTCATCTCTGTGTCATCCAGTGCAAGACAGGAATAGGCAGGCCTAGAGCCCTTCAGCTTTGGGTTGAGCTGGAGAACTTGTCTTTAACTGGAGGCTCTCGAGGATGTCCCCTCAGTCTATTCCTCATTGGAAGAGCAGTGTGGCCCCATGGCATGTGGTTTTCTCCAAAATATCTAAAATGAAGAGAGTAGGAAGGTGGTCCATTTCATAAAGAAGAGAAGCAGTAATTTGGGCGCTGGCATCCACAACACTGTGCCCATATCATGTAAAAGAGACAGTCTAGAGGATACATCCCATGACAAATCTTCTTACCCTCAATGGAAATGGATACTGTCCATGATTTTGTATTGGTTTCTTCTCATGCTGCAGCAGAAATTGAGGATTAAAGGGTTTCTTTCTCCTACATTTGCCCTACTTAGAGTTTGAAAAGAAAAAGGAGATAAGACCCCATGAAATAATGTTTCTTTACCAGTCAGTGTTCATGTGAAACCCATATGTGACAGTTCCTCATTGACAGTCCTCAGTAACAAAGGCATATGGGGTATAAAAAACAAGCAAACAAACATGGAAATGTTTGAATTTCACTAGGTCATTTTGTGGTTTTTTGGATGGATGACAGTGGAAAGAGGGGCGCAGGTCTAAGCTAGCGTATAAATAGTTCCAGCTCCAAGCACAATCATGTTTCTGCTTTTGATAACTCACAATCAAGCTCAAAATGGATTCCCGATACTCTGTGAGTGGATTGCAGCCTCGCGTAATACACAAATTGACCGTTCACTCCGGGAAAGCGAGCCAGATGAAAAGCCTGTTATTCAGCAGCAGGGTAATAAAAAGCTTGTGATAAGCATTTCGGAGACTTGACTACACCAGAAATGACTGTTGCCTTCTGTTGATCAAGAGGATGCAATAATTCTATATAATCTTAATACAGTGTGTACAACAGAAGGGGTTATACTACTAGTGCCAGATCCATCTGTTGTGAGATGACTTCCACGAAGTTTCATGGCTTCATTTCTTTGGGTTTGCCCTTTTCAGCTTTACTTCATGCTGATCAAACCAGGAGGATGAAAAAGAATCAGGTTCCCATAAACCATGGTAGTTGTCAGCATTACCTTCTTTTATTTATAACATTCCCAGCCTCTTTGCATTGTGCAACACAGGATGGTGTTCTGCTTTGCTTCTTTATTGCTCTGGGCCTTGGAGGCCGTAGTGATATTTTGTGTTATGCTCATTTTGATAATTTCTGTCTCATATAGGGTGTGCCCAAATCTACATCTGCATAGAAACAAAGCGATTGGGTCTTTGGAAGAGGATATTTCCTCTCCCAAAGAGGAAGCGTCCTTCCCAAGGTGCTTTGAATAGCTTACTACATATATTTAAAGTAGTGACAGTCTCAGTGGCTTGAAGGAGGCTAGCATGAAAACTTTTCCATCGTTGATCAAATTTATGGGAAGAAAAAGACGTTATAGCAAGGGTGGCATTAGTGGGGAGAGAGTTAGGTATTAAACTATAAAAGAACCTTCTGTGTGGATAAGCTTTACTATAACAGAGTATAATCACCCAGTTAAATCCACCCTGTGCATTGATATTGCAAGTTTTTTAAAGACGGTATAAGGCAGCTGCAGCCGATTGTGTTTGCACAGATAAGCTGGGACAAATAACTAAGCTCAGAAAATCTAGAGAGATTTATCTTCAAAGAATTTTCCGGCAGCTAATTGAAAATTATCCAAGCCACCTTCCTGATTTCTTGCCTATTATTGCTTTAATTTGCTGGTGAGTGCAAAGTGCTTGGAACACATACAAAGGATTTTGCAAGTGCTAAGCTTTTCTATTTGCAATTTATTTAATTATAAATGTGGCCTTGTCCATGTGATATCTTAAAGCCAATTTCTACCACTCTGTCGGATGGTACAGACTGCTGTGGGAGTGATCACGTAAAAACACTTCCAAACATGAGGAATGGGCCAGGATACTGCTCTTTTCTTCCATTTCTAGATGCCTTCTCACCTGAAGAAGATGGAGCACGGATCTGGGGGGAGTTGTTCCTGGAATGCTCTTTGGATGTGCTCCTCATCAGCCTTCACACCTCTGCAGACCAAGGGCGGGCTGTGTAAAGTGGGCAGTTGTTGCAGAGGTTTTCCCTGCCGGGGAAATGGTTTACGGTGCTGCATGAGCAGAGAACAGCCTGATTTACTCTTTTATCTCCCCTTTAGATTGATCAGCTCCCTGAAGAGAAGCCCCGTTTGCAGAGCCCTGGTGGGGATTTGTCCCACTTGTGGGAGGCTTTCCCGTTGCTAAGCCCGGGAGTGGATTGCACTTTATCCATATGGTGCCTATCATCTGCAACAGGGGTAATGCAGATAACCCTCATAACCCAAGTTACCCAAGAAAAAAAAGAATCAATATATGTTGCTAGGGAAAGGGAAATGCCAGCCCAGATGAATTTGTCCCTTCTGTGAGCAACAGATGAGCCTGAAACTCAGACCTGCACTTTTCCCATAGCCAGAGTGTCCGTTTAGCAAGGTCGGGATGGCTCCTGTGCTAGGGGAGAGGAACCGAAACAGTCCTGGGCCCCCTGCGCTGTCCCCAGGCATGGGGTTCCTCATCCTCCAATCTAGTTGGGAAAAGTGGGGTTTAATGTGGGAGCATGAGAGGTGGTGGGAGCGGATGGGGAGGCTCATCCTGAAGTCCTGTAGCAAATAGCTCCTCACACACCTGGGAACTGAGAACTGTCCAAGTCCGTCCACGTACCGTAAATGGTGCTCAGCTATGGAAAGCAGAAGTTAGGAGTGGATGTTGCTTGCAGCAGTAATACCCTGTAAAAGTCCAAAAGCATCGCGTAAAAGGAAAGATCGGCTCTTACTAGGCTCACTTCAGCAAATGGGGTTATTTTACATGTCAGTCATAAGCTAATTCATAGCATTGATCTAATCGCAGTCCCCAGCAGAGACACAAAATATTTTTAATTGGTCCTGTGTCTTTCAAAATGATCATCTCATTGAAAGTGTGTAAGTTTTACTATTGATTTTATGTTTAATATTAGGGGGGTTGAATCTTTACATGTTTCGTAATGAAATACAAATCAAATGCTTTCATTGCCTGGCTACATTCCTCGTGTTGACTTGGTAATGTTGATAGTCTGGAACCAGCTGTACATCTTTAAAAATTCAGATAAAATCATACTGTAAAATGAATAAATCTGTAGCTTGCAGATAATAGCATTGGGAATGGTTCAAAGTAAGCAAGAAATCACCAGCTGAGTCAGTAAAAATAGACATAAATGATAAGCAATAAATATATGACTGAGATGAGTAAGAATGATTTGCATTAAGGACTTTTTTTCCTCGAGATTATGGTTTGTCCCCTAAAGTGGCATATGGCTCACATGAAAACTAATATTCTTAGTGAGTGTCAGTTACAGTTCAGAAATGCTCTGAGAGATAAAAAGCAGCTTGGTGGACATTAATGTGTAGCAAACTGGCTTCCTTCATGGAACACATGGATACAAATTGTTAGTGCTGGAGAAGGGCAAGGAGTGAACTTTGGGGCAGAAAAAGAGTCTTCTGTGTCTTCTGTGTCCCCCTTTGTGTGGAGCGGGGAACATCTGCTGCTTCCAAGGAAGATGTGTTGCTTCCTTGGAAACGCGTTTTCCCTGCGTTTCTCTTACTGGATTGGGAGGGGAGGACGATGCAGTTGCTGGGATCTGGTTGCACAGACTCCTGATGCTTCAAGATAAAGAAAACTTTAACAAATGTACCCATCTGATCTGAGAGGGCTACAGCGCTCTTATTTACTGCTTCCAATATTGCATCCAAAGCTAAGAAGATAGATTTAGAGCTGTAAGAGTCATAAAGACATTGGAGGGAAGAAAAGAGTTTAAAATTATAGCCCTTCATCTAAGATGTTATATTTTTTACGACAGCACATTACAAAAATCCAGCTCTGCAGCTAAATTTCAAAGCTTGCTCTTAACTTCTGCATTTACACGTGTTAACAGTAGCCTGGAGATTTTTGTACTGGCAGCATCCAAAAAAAAAAAGCTTTTAACACTGTAAAAGTTTCTTAGGAACTATAAATGAGCTTCTGGGTTATCCTGCGCTGAGGGCAGCCAGCAAAATTAGACGTTACTCAGGCTGTGGATCTGTAAAGTACCCTGCAAAGTGGAAAATACCCCTTTAAAGTTGTATGCTTGCATTTTTGGTATATCCTCTGCCCTTCCGAAGTGGGAATAGGACCCCAAGGGTACTCCGAGCATCTAATGCTGCCAGATCCCTGCCCCAGTGGCAAGAACCACCAGCACCGAAAACAGTGGGCAGTACCGCTCCACGGTTCACGGTCAATACACTTTTCCAGGGTCTCACAGGCATATTAACTTCTTTGCCAAAGGCTGCAATTTTCCCAGATTACAGTGTTCAAAACATGGCCTGTTTTATTGGGAAAACAAATGACCATTTTCCCCGTTTCCCATGTGGGAGGCTGATTGCAATCTAAAGAGAAGTGTTTTTTATAGGAACCTCTTGAACAAATATTGGCAGCTTCTCACCAGCTCCCAGTGATTACAAAACGCAGGACACTTTGAAGATATTCTGCAATCAATATTTTTGTCTAGCATTTGTTGCACATTTAAGATCATTATTCAAGGGAGAACTTTAATATTTTCCTAAGTTATTGTTCACATACACACTTAACCAAAAAAATACCCCTTTTATCTGGCAGTGTTTGGATGCTGAGCTACCAAGACAGCACAACACAAGGACCAGTTACAAGAAGGTGATGCTCGATCCATAATCAGTTTAGAGTCAGGTGCCTGTGCCCTCCGGCTTGCTCTCCAACGGCATGTACAGTCTAATTAGTTATAGGAACGATTCTAGTGAAGAGCTGTAAACAGATCTAGTGGCCTGAAATAAAATCAATCTGACCATGGAAAGTTTTGGGGATAATTATAAGCTGCTATTAGCATAATATCAAGGAGAGCCCAAAGGACTTTTAACAGTAGGAAACTTTCTGCTTTCTGCATAGTTTGCACAGGAGAAAGGGAAGGTAAAAAAAGGCTGTGCTTGGCCAAGGAAGGGTCGAGTGTCAAACCAGAATTGCTTTGAACTAAATGAACCTAAAAAAAGGATAAGGGGCTTCAATTGGTAGTAAGAATGCCTTTAATGGATTTTTTTTTCTATGCTTTCTTTTTATGCTTATGTTTTTTTTTTTTTTTTTTTCCCTGTGATTAAAGGTGCCCCAGTAACTGAGGTACCAAAACACTCATCAGGAAGTGGGAATGCATGGCTGAAATGCTGCTGTATTTAAGAAAAAGCACCCTACAAAAGGAGAAACCCTTGGGAGGCTTTGATGCAGTTTCCTGTGAAATCAAAGCTCTACCGAGCAGATGCTTCTATTTAAAAACTCGTTTGCATTGAAAATCTGGGATTAACGTGATCTAATTTTAGGCATCTTGAGGTGTGCAGCCTCATTTAGACATCCAGCCTCCCCCTGGGGCCAGCGAAGACAGACAAGCACATGGTTCCTTCCAGATGCACCTCTCTCTCTCCTCCCAGGCTTGGGTGGACTCAAGACGATGTGAAACTGGACCCCGTGGATGTGCCCAAGGGTCTTTCCGATGAGAGCAGTGCTGGCTTTTGGTCTTGGTCATGGTGCTTCCCATGCCAGTTGCGTTAATGGCATCTCCTCTTCCCTTTGCAGGATAAAATGTTCCCGGTTCAGATGTTTGCTGTCTTCCTGCTGACCTAGGACCAAAGACTGCAGCTCCCTGGCCACCGCATCCTTGCTCCATCCCAACAAGCCATCCCAAGCAATCCTGAGCCCAGCAGAACCCAACTCGCTGCTTGGCTCTGCTTCCCCGTTCATGGAAATGCCGCACAATTTAACCAGCGAGAACGGCTTCCCTTTCGCTCAGGCACTCGTGTTCCCCGGCCCGCCGGCGCCGCTCGACAGCGGCTTGGGCTTCGACACGCCGAGCCCCACGGAGGCTCGGGACGCCCCGCTGAGCAACGGCACCGGCTACTCCGGGGCCGGCAGCCCGTCGGACTCGTGCACGAAGCCGCTGTGCCGGGGCGGCGCGGCGGAGCGCGCGCCCTACGGCGAAGGCATCGAGTACGTGTCCGCGGAGGAGGAGGAGGAACCGGCGTGCGGCTGGGGCGCCTTCACGCCCGGCTGCCTGCAGCTCTTCAACACGCCCAAGGGCATCCTCTTCTTCCTCTGCGTGGCCTCCTTCCTGCAAGGCATGACGGTGAACGGCTTCATCAACACGGTGGTCACGTCCATCGAGCGGCGCTTCGACCTCCGCAGCTACCAGAGCGGGCTCATCGCCAGCTCCTACGACATCGCCGCCTGCGTCTGCCTCACCTTCGTCAGCTACTTCGGCGGCAACGGCCACAAGCCGCGCTGGCTGGGCTGGGGCGTGCTCGTCATGGGCCTGGGCTCCCTGCTCTTCGCCTTGCCCCACTTCACCACGGGCCGCTACACGGTGCGATTTTCCGAGGACATGGGCACCTGCGCCGCCAACCGCAGCCAGGCCTGCGCCCGGGCCGCCTCCGGCCTCGCCAGCTACCGCTTCGTCTTCATGCTGGGCCAGTTCCTCCACGGCGTCGGCGCCACCCCGCTCTACACGCTCGGCGTCACCTACCTCGACGAAAACGTCAAGACCAACTACTCCCCCGTGTACATTGGTGAGCGGAGGGACTCCCGGGCCATCGGCCTTGGCACCCAACAGAGCGTAGAGAGGTTTCACAAGAGATGCGCCAATCTTCTGTTCTAAATAGCAGGCGGGATGAAAATCGGTGGGAAGCAGCAGCTGCTTGGATTTGATTATTTTTCCCCCGGCCTTCCAGTTATTTACAGGCAGGAATGATTTTAATGAGTGCTGAAGCCTCCCTGCTGGATCCGCCCTGCAGAGCTGCAGGGGCAGAGCCCTCAGGCACGAGCAAACCTAAGCACGATATTCCCTCTGTGTCCTGCAGGAGGGTCACGACGGCCTCGTGGCCTGGGGTTGTTGTCCTCTTTGTGCCACAGGGCACTGCTGGAGTGTAAAGGATAGTGAAGCTTTACCAAGAAATAAGCTTTAGTTCCTCCAGTTCTGCATTGCTGACCATTTAACGTTTGCGAAATTCTTATAGCACGCTTGGATAAAGTACTCAATGATCTTTCAGTCGTTGACTGACAAGTCAGTCAATGGCGGTGAACCAAAATAAGTCTTGGTGCTGCACCAAAATAAGTCTCGGATGCTGCTTGCGGCTCTCGGCGGTGAGACGGCACCGCTGCTCGGCCCTGAAGGGGTTTTTCAAAAAGGCAAAGCAAATCCAAAGCTCATCGGAGCTTTAGCAAAGTGCAATCTGCTCCCCTCCCTGTGCCGCAGCAGCTTGCAGGGCGGGAGAGCCAAGAGCGCTCTGCATCTCCCAGTCTGGTGCTGTTGGCAACCTTGGGCTGTCCCCAAAGTCGCTCTTCCCCGCTGTCATTTCCACCCTGGTGTTGCAGGCGTCCCCGCTGTGTGCCCACCGCAATGCCCCCATCCCTCTAACCACAGAATCATTACGGTTGGGAAAGCCCTCCAAGACCATCGTGCCCCACTAACGTGGCTTCCTTTCCCTTCCAGCTGTCTTCTACACTGCTGCAATCCTTGGGCCTGCAGCGGGTTATCTGGTAGGAGGAATGTTTCTAAATATTTATACTGAAATTGGCAGAGAGTAAGTCACTAAAACACCGTCTTGTTCCTTTTCCTTTATGCTATACGTTTCCTTTGGGGTCCAAAGATCTGGAGGATTGTGGGCGGGCGGGGGGAAGCTCGCGCACTGGCACCAGAGGAAAACTGCTCACCCACCTGTCAGCCTAAATCCATCCTTACGCTGCCCTGCTTGCTCTAATTGGGCTGTGAGCAGCAGGTGCATTTTCTGAATGAGTTCCCTAATTTGGCACCGCTGCCAACTGTGCTGCTCTTCCTCCCCGAGATCCAGATCCAACCTCTTTCCTCCTTGGAGGATTTCCCATTTATTGCTTTCTCCTGTTATCGTGGACTCCCTTTGGTGAACAAGGGGGTTCAAAACTCCCTTTGGGTCCCCAAGGGCTTCTCGTGGGCGAAGAAACGCGCGATGTCCCTGGCTTTCTCCCAAAGGACGGGTCTGGGTTTGAACGATGATTGCAGCAACCCCCAAAGGATGAATGAAATCTGAGGAGGTGCATGTGCAAAGTAGAGATTAAGGGAGGGCTAACTAATGTGGTTTCCTGAGCAGTTGCTCATTAAACCAGGCAATCTCTGGCAAAATAGACTCTACTGGTGTTTGCAGACAGTGCTGCTTGGGCTGTTGGTCTAGATTTTGGGAGCTTTAGGTTTCTGCTAGGAAATTTTGTCTGAAAAGGGAGAGTTGAGCTCTCCTGCTTTTCAAACCACTGGCTTTCCCCCCTTTGTCCTTTTCTTGTGTTTCTTACAGGATCGACATCACCCCAGAAAACACGCACTGGGTGGGGGCATGGTGGATCGGCTTCCTCGGCGCGGGAGCAGCCTCCCTCCTCATCTCCATCCCCATCCTGGGCTACCCTCACCGCCTCCCCGGTACGCGCGCCGCCAAGAGCGGGGTGCGAGGGACAAGGGACGGGTTTTGGGCCACACCTGCACTTTTGGCAGCTTCAGGCTGCCGTGCATGAGCAGCGTCAGCTGCCGGGTCCCTGGGGGCAGTCAGATGTGACGAGGCTGTAAATGAGACCTTGCAAATTAGCTCCTTCACGCTGGCGTGGGAAGAGGGATCTGTCACTAGAACTTGATTACCCCCGGGCACAACAGCATGTCCCTGCTTGCTTGAGATTTGCCTTCTGGCAGTGTCCCCGTGCCCTGGCGCTCGGGCTCACGTGCCATATGCGCTTGTGCAGGGAAGAAGCAGCAGCAGGAGTCGTTTTCCTGTGGGCTCTGCCCTGCACGTGCATCTTTGGTCTCGCATCTGCCGCTGTGAAGCCTCCCCTTCCTTTGCCCTCCCTGCTTTGCCCCTGGTTGTCCCTGCTGCCCGTTGGCACAAGTCGCAGGTGTGCAGCGCACCGGCCTCGCTGCCTCCCTCCGTCCCTTCGGTGATACCTCCTGGCCCAACGTGTGTATTGGGTGCAGGGCAAAGTGGGGGAAGCACCAGGCAAAGAAAGAGGTTCTGGCGTTTTAAAGTGTAACTCATACACTCATTCCCCACCTTTGGTTTTCCAGCTACCCAATTCCCTGCTCTTGTCCCGCTAATAAGAGGGACTGCAGAGGGAGGGGAGACTTCTTGGAGACCAGGCTGGGGTGGAGCACAGAGATTCCTAGGGGCATCGGGTGTCACAGGCAGGATCTCGGGCACTGCTTGCTGGTTCCTGGGAAGGAGAGGGAATGCAGGCATAGAAATGCCTGGGGAAAAGCATTGGTTGGAAAAAAACCAGTCCCTCTCCGACAGGGAACCGCTGCGGAGCAGTAGTGTAGCTGAGTCAGCCTGGCTGGCAGAGGATGCTGTGCTGCCTTTTCCCCCCGCGCATTCGGCACGTGCGCAGCATCCGCAGCCCAGATCTCATGTGCTCTCCGTGTTTTTCTGCCTCTGGTTTTCAGGATCCCAGCGCTATATCGTTATGAGGGTGTCGGAGGCCCATCAGCTGAAGGACGGGAGCCACAAAAAAGCAGCAGATCCTGACTTTGGCAAAACGGTTAAAGATCTGCCTCGGTGAGAAAGCCCTCCCGCGGGCGGTCAGGGGAATGTCCCCATACTCAAGAGGAATGAGCCCAAATTCAGCTTGCTTTCCACAGTACAAGTTAAAATATTTTGCCCACCTGCAAACAGAGCTATGACACTTTCCCACAAAGGAGTTGGCCTGATCCCATCAGCTGCCAGAGGCTTTCGGCTCATTCTGAATAAACGGCAGTCACCTCCCCACTGCTCAAACTGGGCAAAGTGGCTTAAATGGAAGTCCTGGCTGGAGATTGCGAGGGAGGCTGGGGAGCAAAAGGCAGTCTCGTCCAGCACTTCAGAAGCCCATTCCCTGTGAAGAAGAACCACTTCCAGTCACATACAATATGCTACGTTTTACAGAGAGTGGCTTATTGCCAATCTTTAAGTGATATTATGTGCACAGATGTTATCACTTAATTCTCCCTCCTCATTATTTCTTCCTGTCTGCTCATGCCTGGCCTCACCTGGCACAGTTGGGTGTTGTCCAATGTCTCCTCTGTCTTCTCTGAGCTTTTTTTTTTTCCCCCTTACTTTTGTCTTGTCTTAGATCCCTATTTTGCCCTCTTAATAAGAAAAGAGAGGGGAGAAAAAAGATGAAAATTAATCTTATCTTGATTTTAAATTCAGGAAGCGAGAGATGCTCGATTTTAGCTTTTGGTTCCCTTTCTGTTTTATTCTTGGCATCCTTTTTGCTTTTCCATCTTCCAAGCACCTTTTATGTGTTTTTTTTCCTTCCCACCTCTCCTGCAAAGCGATGATACAGCAGAGAGCTTGATCACAGGGCTGCTGCCCGTCTGTGCAGCGTTTGCCTGCGCTCATGCCAGATTCATTTAGTAGGAACTGGCTTAAAGGAATCCTAGAGCATTGGGCAGGAACAAGCAAGGAACCAAACTAAAACGCAATCTTTCAGTCAGGGAGAACTTGCCATGGAGGTTTGAAGTCTTTTATATTTTTATTTTGTTTATTTTATTTATTTGGCTGGGGGGAGTGAGTAGTATTTAAATGGAAGACGGGGAGCTGCTTCTCTGCTTACAGCCTGGTGTTACCTGAATGTGCAAGATGAGGATACAGAGAGAGACTTTGCATCACTTGGGTGTCATTTCCTTTTGGAAGGCAAATAGGCAAATAGGCCGTCACTAAGGAGACTTTGCCTTCCTGTACCTCTCCCAGGACTGCTCTGAAGGGAAGAGCTTGCATCTCTGTGTGGCAGCTGCACAACACAAACATTTAGCATTACCAAATCTGCTGCAGCTGCCAGCAATTATTTTCGAACTTAAGGTGTGACGTTTGCTTTTGTTCTGGCAAAGGAGGACTGCAACAAGTGCTCAGAAAAGTATTTGTCAGCACTAGTCCGTCTGTCTTGTGCCAATGCAACTTCTGTCATAGGAAGGAACAGTTTGAATTTGCAGGAGATTTTGTGGGCAGTTTACCAGGGGCTAAGGCAGTTTTATGAAGAATATTACATTGAACAGAATTCAGTATTGTTATTAAATGGCATTCTTGACTGGGTGCCATTTTCCGAGGTCACGACTTATTCTCTGCACGGAAATTAAATTCAAAACCCGCATTTAAATAATGATAAGGCTATGATTAAACCCAATGCAAAGCGGGCAGCTGAGACGCAGCGTTCGGTGTGCTCCTTGCCCCGCTCGCACAAAGCGCGCGTTGGCTCTTGGTGAACACTCCTCAGCAAAGGTGCAGAGCCAGCTCATCCTCCGGGAGCATCCCAAAGCATCGTTCCGGAGCAGAGAGCACCTCAAGGTGGGCAACTCCACTTACATTAAGCAAGCAGGTCAGATCAGCCCAGGTCTTAATGAGGTTTCTCTTATCTTAGAACCTCAGAAATGTTTCCGCTTTCGAAAGGGCAAACCCAGCAGGCTTCTGTGTTTCCTGGTTTTGATTAGCAAAGGGGAAGTGCCTTAAAGCTTTGCTGTTCCAGAGGCTTGCATTGAAGAGGAGATCACATCTGAGAGCACAGCGCTTGTGTTCGTGTGGACCCGTGTGGAGAACAAGGACAACGGACCCTGTCGCCTTTCTTTTAATAAGGGATCAGATGCTACGTGTTTTCTAAAATTGCAGACATAAAGAGTATCACAGAAGATAAGCAGAAATACTGATGAAATAAAATAGTGCTCCAAGCTGTCAGGACTCTCTAGGGGAACAGTCACTGTTTAAAGAATTGCCGTATTTACAGCGGTCCCAAATGGCAGGAGATTACAGGAACGCAGCCCATACAGCTTAAGCTCTGCCCTGAAGAGACTTCAATCTTAATTCTTGGGTTGAAAGGGCCTGATGAAATTGCATTTTCCTTTTTTTTCTGATTCTGTCTGCACACTTTTATTTATTGCATGCTGCACTCTGGCCGCTCACATGAAATATCCCTGGATGTCCAAGCAGAGGGATTCGAGCAGAGTGCACACGCAGCTGTGCTGGGGCAGGACAGGAGGACTTTGTCCTAACTAGATTTATGACAAACGTTGCATGAGTGAAGAACACCCTGTGAACCTGTGTGAGTAAAGACTTGAAGGAGCAAATGTTTCTGTGCAACAGGATGCTCTCTTGGCAGTGCTAAGCTCCAAAAATCCCATGGGCTGCAAGGATGAAGTCAAGACTTCAGAAGAATTGGGCAATTTCTGCTCATGATTATAGTACTGCTCATGGCAATGAAAAGATCTTTACTGCCTTTGTTAAGCTTTTATGTGCAGCAGTTGTATGCACAGCTACACCTAGAGTCTGCAAACAATGTCCTTAATCCCAGTGCTGAAAGGAATTCCTCCCAGTCTTCCTGCCTCCAGGTCTAGCCTGTGGCCGTTGGCCACCGCTCAAGTCACACCTAGAGCCATGAAGTAGCTCCTCCCTCTTCTCTTGAACTGTGAAAGCTGGAAGCATTCATACAATTTATACATGACCAAGAGCTCCAGAAAGTGTGTTTGCTAGCTAAGATTTTAGGCTTTCTGCTTTCAAGTAAAGCATGGTGAAAAGTTTGGTCCTAGAGAGCTGTTTTGTAAATTAAACTAATCCTAAGAGCTAGGCAGTGGTTATCATAAAGCTCCTGGAAATCAAGGTGTAGGAGTGTGAGGTATTTCTGTCTTTTAACTTCTTTATCCTTACATTGTTTTGAACTTGCCTGCTTCACATTAGTAACATCGCACAAATCCCTAAAATCCAGCTGAATCTGATGCTGAGCCTCAGCACATCTCACACGTGCTTTTCCTGCGGTTACTTTTCTCCCATTTCCTCTAAAACATTAAGTGAGGTGGTTCCAACTTCAAAAGGCAGCGAGCGGCCCATTGCATCCCCAGCGCTGCCTTCGCTGCACCGCGAGCTGCTCTGCTCCAGCCTCCCGAGAGGGACCTGGGGCTGTGATGTTTGACGCGCTCGTGTAAAGCTCGGGGAAAGTTACGTGGCAGCATTTCCAGCTAGTCACAAAGCACTGGAAACCCTCTTAGTCCAATATCCGAGAGAGCAGAAGATAATTGAGACCATCCCGCCTGCCTGAGGGGGTTTCTGTGTCTCAGGGATGGAATCGTTTCTGCATCATCTTTCTGCATATAAATGGCACATGGCAGTTTTTCAGGGATATCTATGTCTCTCTATTAAATCCCAGTGGGTCAAGAAGACAATGTATTTGTTCAACATACACATGAATCTTAAAGTAAAACTGTGCCTAGATTGTGAGAGAAAGATTGCTTTCTGCTTTCCAGTGGGATAGAAGGTGTCTTGGAGGTTCTTCTTCCATACGGAATGGTTTGTTTGGTCATTCTCACAAGTTGCAAAAAAACGTGATTAATATACGTTGTTCCTCTCAGGGAGGGCATGTATGGGTAACATGTACATAAATATGAAGTACAGCTTTATTCCCTGGTCCTGAGGACAGACTTGAAATCCAAATGTGCCACAGAGATTCAGTTCCTGTATATTTGTCCTTGCCAGGTCAGTGCTGCTGCTCCTGAAGAATCCCACCTTCATCTTCCTCTGCTTAGCAGGAGCCACTGAGGCCACCCTCATTGCAGGCATGTCCACGTTTGGACCCAAGTTCCTCGAGTCTCAGTTTAGTTTAAGTGCCTCTGAAGCTGCTACCTTTTTTGGTAAGGAAACCATTTCTTTGCAGCCAAAGGGCTGCAAAAACACTGCAGAACAGTGCAGAAACACTGCAGTTAACATACACAGAACCATCTTGCTGGCATTTCTAAACATGTTTGTGGGTTTTTCTTTTTTCAGGTTATCTCGTCGTGCCAGCCGGAGGGGGAGGCACATTCCTGGGTGGATTTCTTGTGAATAAATTTAAACTCCGCTGTTCAGGAATCATCAAATTGTGTTTACTTTGCACGGTGTCAAGTCTGCTGGCTATTTTCATCTTTTTCATCCACTGCCCCAACATGCCTATGGCAGGAGTAACTCAGATGTACGAGGGAAGGTAATAATAATCCCGGGTGTCTTGTACTGGGGGCCCGTGGTCAGAAAATAAGGATAACTGCAAATACGCGGTGCTAATGTTATTCTTGTGTTATCATGTGGGTGATAGATGATCATATCCAGTGTAACTGCATGGTCAGTCTCACAGACAGATGCTGAGAGTGAGAGTCATATCCCCAAAATACAGTTTCCAAATTTATACAATTAATGGGCATTTATGGAACAGATTCCTTATGTAGTCCAGGGAAATATCAGCACCACCAGACGCAATTCCCATTTCTCATTTAAAATCAAAGGAAATGAAACCCTTCCCCAGCCTAGCATTATGCCTGGCCCATCCCCTCTAGAGTGACCATTTGTTAGCATCTCCTATCATCCACCCTCCTCCTGTGGTTCTACCTTGTTTCTGCCTGGAAAAAGGCGCCTCTAGGCCTGACTGCTCCCGTGTTCCTGCAGCGCTTTGCCAGGAGGCCACCTCAACCTGTCGGCCACCTGCAACGCCGAGTGCGGCTGCCTGCGCGAGACCTACAGCCCCGTGTGCGGCAGCGACGGCCTCATGTACTACTCGCCCTGCCACGCGGGCTGCAGAGCATCCCGGAGGCTCAGGAGCGGCAAGAAGGTAGGTCTGCAAGCACTGGCCGTTGGCGAGGCATCAACACGTGCTCCGAGAGCTTGGCTGGTCTGCAAATGCCTGCAGTTGAGCATCGCTTCGAGCCAGCGGCAGAGATGGCCTGGGGAAATGGGGTAAACCTGATGGCCAGGCACCACCTGGGCGGATGGGAGAAGGTCCCCAAGCTTGGGTACTTAGGTGGTGGCAATGTCACCCAAGGGCTGCCTGGAAAAGTCCATTTCCTATATAACAACCTCTGTTGAAAGCAGAGATGTGCCAGGAATGCAGCCTGATTCTGGTTCTCTACACTCCGGTAGCAAAATCAACGTGTTTCCACTCTCCCTGAATTTTTGTGTTTGCAGCCTGGCCGTGGCCCTCACAGGGCTCTGCTGACAAACTGACCATGCACGTTCATTCCCCAGGTCTACAGCGAGTGCAGCTGCGTCGCCGCCAGCCGCCGCCCCGGCCCTGGCGAGGCCGAGGCCGGGAAATGCACGTCCTCTTGCACTAAGAGGCCCCTGCTCCTCTTCTTCATGTTCGTCGTGATCCTCTTCACCTTCCTCAGCAGTATTCCCGCTCTGACAGCGACTCTGCGGTAAGTGCCGGGGGAAACACCCCAAATCCCGGTCTCCCTTTTATCCCACTGCCTGTAGCTATGCAGAGCAGAGGGGCATGGATACGAACTATTGCAATCTAGCTGGGAGGCAAAAAAAACAGCATTTGCAGCACTGCGCTCTGCGCTCGCAGCAAAGCGGTTAGCCATGAGGCACCGAGGTATTCCCTGGCTGGCAGTGAAGGATATGGCACTGCCCAGCACGAACCTCAGTCTCCAAAGGGGAAGGAGGCCCCGTGCTGCCAAGGAGGCTGTGGGAGCCGAGCGTGGTGGTGGGGCAGGGATGGATGCAGGAGCTGGGCAGCCCGGCAGCATTTTCCAATGATCCCTTTTTTTTTTTTTTGCTCCCCAGGTGTGTCTCCGACAGGCAAAGGTCGTTCGCGCTGGGGATCCAGTGGATCGTGGTCCGAACTCTAGGTAGGGTGCGAGGTGAATTGGCCCATGTAGATCTGGCTGGTTCGGTGGAGCACATCTGAGCCTGTTATTTCTGAAGAAGGATGTGGGGTTGGAAAGGAGTGGGATAAGGCATACGATCTTTCCTCTTGCCTGCGCACGCATAAAAAGTTAATTCTCTTTGCATGCCATTTGCAAGCTGAAGCAGGGAGCTGAACACAGCAAATCGAGCAGTCCTCAGGAGGAGCTCCCACTGCTCTGGGGCAGCATAACAGAAGGTGCATGAACATGCAGAACCCTGGGCAGGGCTGCTGCAGAGATGTCCCCTGAAGGCCTCTTCTCTCTCCCTGCAGGAGGCATTCCCGGCCCCATCGCCTTCGGCTCCATGATTGACAAATCATGCCTGCTTTGGCAGGACCAGTGTGGCGAGCAAGGATCTTGCTACGTTTACCAGAACTCAGCCATGAGCCGCTACACCCTCATTGCTGGACTCGTCTACAAGGTGATGCCACTTCTTTCCTTTGCCTGCAGGGCCTACAGATGCCCACAGTGCAGTAGCAGGCTGTGTATTGCACTGAGAGAGGATTTTGCAGAGCTGTGTTAGGTGGTTCTGCCCACAAAACAAATTATACTGTAATTGAGGAACTGTTCTTACTGAAGGCAAAGCTCCATTTCCTTCTTGCTGTGTAATGGTGCTTCAGGCACTATCATTCTCTTTTATTCTCATTATTTCCTAGGCTTACAGTTTTTGTTGCAGCACATGAAAAATTTCCTCTTTTCCTAACAATTACTGGAGTGACTTTTGCTGGAAATGGAATTAAATACGTGGCTGCAGTGTGTTAGTGAGAGTGAGAGAGGTCACTGTGGGCAAGTTGTAAATAACCATTCCCCGATCACTGCTAGAAAATACAAGAGCTTAGCTGCATGTTTCATAGTTATTAGCTCGAAAGCATCATTTTAACTGCTCCCAAACAAGCGCTTGGCTCACAGAGCAGGGCTTAGCAGGTGCTGTGATAAAGAGGCTTTCCAAGTCCTTTGAGAAAATAGCTCTGGCAGTGTGGGTCCGCACTGCGCTCTGCTCCGCGTGTGTATCCTTGTCGAAACAGCCTGCTAGATTTAACAAGTCTCATTGCTGTGGAGCCCAATAACTTCTGGATTTTGCCATATCTGGCCCTGCTCCCCAGTGTAACCTTCACCCTCATCTCCTCCATAAAATCCAGCCAGCAAATCTCATCCCAAAAGTGAGCAGCCGACAAATTCACGCCCTTCACTCGGAATTGCCCTCTGGTGCCCAAAAGGCCAAGACCTGCCCTGGCAAACTTTGACACCTCTGATTTCCTTCCCTGGCTCTTGCTGGGCACAACATGGGGCCGAGCAGGGGCCTCCCCTCGTGCTGGTGGCCCGGGGTGCTCGAGGGCACCGGCTCGGGACTGGGCCCAGTTTGGGGAGTGAATTCAGGTGCTGGGCGCAAGACTAACAGATATTTCTGTGGCTGCAGGTGCTGGGAACCACCTTCTTTATAGTCGCCTGTTTACTTTACAAACCGCCGCCGGCAGAATCTGCTCCGGGAAGCTCAGGCGCCTCTGAAAACGGCAACGGTGACCTCGAGGAGAGCAAACCTCCGCTCCAGGGCGGCGAGGACGAATAGCACCGGAGATGTGCAATGACTGTCCCTCTCTCGGTCTCAAAAATACTATGACAAGACGTCACTCAGCTCCTAGGATTTTTAAATTAATAGTAATATTATTGCTTTCTTTTTTTTAGCTCAAGAAGGATAATTTAATTAATCACTGGTGTACTCGCTATTTTCTTAACAGCAGAAGCACATTTAAAGTTGTGCGCTGGTGCCATTTATGCAGTTATTTAATTTTATTTAAGAAAAAAGGGCTACTATAGCTTAATTCCGTGTCTGTAACAAGGCAGGACGACGTCCTCCACCAGTGGAAGTAGCACCCGTAACTCCAATGGAGCGTGTGGCTTAAACCACAAGAGCATCTGGTCCCTAATATCTCACCATAAAGCCAACTGTAGCAAAACTTGAGTTGGGGATTCTTAAGACTGAAAAGAGACCCGCTGTCCTGCAGTCTGCAGTGCAAAGAGGAGAAGTGGCCCTTAAATTACTGTATGCAAAGCAAGTAGCCATGGTGGTGTCTTCCTTTCCCCCTGAAGCATCCAGCATGCCTGTGCACTTGGATTTGGTTGGGCTGTTTAAAGGCGATGCCTTTTGCAATGCACTGCACTGAACCTGCACTTATTTCTGGCTGTTGTTCAAGGGTTGCTTTGCTGTGGGGCGCAGGGACACATGAGAAATGGATCTATGCAAAGCTGCTCTTCGTTTGCTCTGTAAAGTCGTTGTTTTGGGGTATTGTGGAAAAAACAATGGGTTTATTTTTTTCTTCTCTAGACTGTCAGCTTAAGGAAGAGCTTGCCATAATGACAGACTGGCTGGCGTAGAGGGGGTGCTGGATTGCGCCCTGCTGCTTGCAGATGCAGAGGGCAGCGTCCTCTTAATGGTCTTTGAATGTGCACTTGCGATACTGAACACATGTTGTTTCTAAGGGGTAAGGAAGAGGATTCTGGTGTCTGTCAGGGGTACGTCTGGGTTACAGACTCCCCTATACATCCCCAGTCAGGCCAATTTATTGCTTGGTCTGCCAATATTTGCACAGACAAAAAAATCCAGGTACAGCTCCAGGGGCAGCCTGGGGCCGACCCCGGGACTCCCGCGCTGTAAAACCTGCTCCCCGGGGCAGGACGTACAGTGCGGAGCCGCACAACTGGCACTGACGCTGTGCCGGGTGCTATTTAGATTTAATCTGTAGATATTTTGTATATTTTGTATATTTATGTTTTCTTCAGCGGGTGCAGGATGGGAAGCTGGTTTCAGTTCGCTACCAAAGGACCAAATCTGCTCTGAGCTCCGCATTGAGTCTCCCCCCTTGTCCATGGGGCACACGGTGCCGGGGGTATAAAAGAAACTGGGATCAATCTCCATCCCCTGAGTGGCTTTAAAAAATAAGTAAAGTAAGCAGACTCTTCTATTTGCAGATCTATTTGCAGCAGACCCTTCTATTTGCAGACCCAAACCTGGGAGCTAGCTTCAGAAATCCAGTGTTGTTTTGGGCACAAAAGTGCATGTTTTGGAGCACCTGCACCTCCAAGCAGTACCTCTCCAGAGGGGGACAGGCAGGTGGCCACAGGGGACACCAGGAGCTGCTTTTCCCCAGGAATTAACCCCAGCAGCACACAAATGCCAGAAGGTTTCCATAACCTTCTCCTGGTTCCGTCGCCACGTGCTCACCTGCCTTGTGCAGCTTATGGACCCTCGGGCTGCAAGTGGGGATCTTTAGAAGGGGAAAACGCATGAATGTGTTTTGGGAACATGTTTTGTATATGATGTATTTATGAGGGATAGAAGCTGCGTTTTTTTTTTTTTTTTTTTCTTTTTTTTAGTATATACATACAAATATATATAAAAATGGATATTGCAATGCAATTCTAGTGTTTATAAAACAAGCTTTATCTGAATGTGTGCTTCAAGAGCAAAAGAAAACCTTGCAGGTCCTGGTGGCTTACTGTGTCGGGGTGGGACTGAAAAGTCAGGGGCTTCAGTAAGTAGCAAAAACTTGTTCTTATTCCATAAACATGTTATGTAGGTGTACATGTAATTTAAAAAGAAGAACAACCGATTTGAAGATATGTTTCCCTCTCCTGTATAAAGTATTATATTGCTATAAATGGAATATAAATATAACCGGTATTTCACAGGTACTTTGTGCGTGTCTTTCGTCTGCTCTCCCTCAATCTGAGGTCTCCAGCACCTGGAGACCTCCCCAGCTGTGGACACTGCAGATCGAGTGGGACCTGGAGCCAAGGGGTGGTTAAGGAAGCAGGATCCAAGGAAAAGGGACGTAACTTGCATCCCTCATTTGCACACAGAGCTCCTCCTGCAGACCTACCCCATGAAAATGAGGCCAAAGTCCTGGGCCACATATGATTTGCTTTAGGGCTGGTTTGTGCCCTTGAAAGGAACAAATAAACAACGCTTGGCATTGGAGGCAACCGACGAGCACGCAGAACAAATAAGGAGAGGCAAGCGAGCCCAAGCAGGAAGAACGGACTGCTGCTTATTGGGGGAAAAAGGAACCCAGACGGTTGGTGAGCTGTTCTCCCAAAGTTTGTGTAGCAGCTTCCTGCAGATTTTAAAATGAGGGCAAAGGAAATCTTGGAACAGCTGATTTTGCAGCATTTACTTCCCTTTTTCTCCCATCACGACCCCTCTAAGGTGCCGGGATGGGCTCTCTCCCTCCAGGTCCAGCCCGGCTTGTGATACCTGGCACATTTCCCACGTTTCATCCCTGTGTTGCACCCCAGGGCTTCATTTTTTCCCAGGGACTGAAGCAGGTGCAAACGTGCGTAATTCCCTTTTTGTACTTGATTTACTTATACTTGGAGTATATTATTATTCTATTTGGAGTGAGGGGGAAATAAACCCAAGGGGCACTCTCCGATTGCATCAAAATAGCCAGTGCTGAGTGCAGCCTTTCCTGGGATGCTCCAGACCCCATTCTGCCCGGTGCCGCAGGTCTGGATTCCGTGTGGACCCCGAGGCCCTGGCCATGCCACTAGATGGCAATGGAGACGGCAGCTTGGAAGGCTCCGAGCTGCTCGTTTGCTTAATCATCATCGGTGTCTTGTCCGGGCATCCCTGTGCGCAGACTCTTCCAGGTGAAGTCCGAGCACAGGCCAGTGCAGGGAGCTGCAGTTTACCCCAGTGAACTTGCAAACATATTTTGAAAGATGTGAATGAGATCCAAGATAAGCTTCTTGCACTTAAAAAACAAAGAAAAAAGAAAGAAAACAGAGATATTTCCAGGAAAAAGTGGACATCATTTGTAAACATAAATTGATGCACCATGTGATGGTCCAGAGAGTTGTATTATTTATATGAGGCTTTGACAAATTGGTATTCTAAACCCTCCCTTTCCACAGAGGATACAGCTAAGGTCACTCCACTCTTCTTCACTAATTGCTACCCACAATCAGAATATTGAAATGCCTCCCAGATGGCACCGTCCCCCTGCCCAGCTGCTCTGGGCTCTGCGGTCGCACGTGCCAAGCTGGTTTATCCTGAAGTTTAGACGCTGAAGATGAACTGCTGCAGTTTTCCTATCCCAGCTCGTGCATCCCGATGGGAAAGGAGAGACGGATCCCCATGGATCGAGTTCAGATGCGACCCCACGCGGCTGTGCAGTACCAAAAAAAGTAAATACATCGGGATGGGTCCTGCAGCCCCTGGCCAGAACAGCCTCTTCTGTGTGGGAAAGCAGAGCTCCTGTAACGTTAATATTGCAGCAGTTCAAGGAAACACTAACGCGGCAGTAACTGTAGGAACTGGAGCTCTGCACGCCAGGCGTAAAGGCTGCCCTGGGTCTAGCAGAAAAATGTAGTTTCTCGGTGCCACCGGCTCCCGGCGGGTGGCAGATTCACCTCTAACCCCCCTGAGTACACACGCGTATTTGGGGTGCAAAAATAAGCAAAGGGGCCAAGCTGGAGCTGCTGAGAAGGGTGCATAGGAGCTGTCATCGGTGATGTGCAGCCACCAAACTCCTGTTCTCACCTGCTGAGCTGTTCATGCGATGCAATAAATGCAGCAGTTGGAGGGTCCATGCAAATTGTATGCATTTGTCATTGCAAACTGCTGCAGAACTTCCAGCAAAAGAGTTTTGGCCCCTGTTAAGACTGCACTTTTTTTACATCAATATGTACTGCATTCCTACTCAGCAGTACAAGCTGTAATGCCTGCCTGCATTTAACTCATTTAATTAAAAAAAAAAAAACAAAAGAAAAAAAAAGAAAAAAGACCTCATTAGGGCATGGTGTGTCTAATTGATTAGCATTCCCCTGGAACGCAGGTTTCTCTCATTAGCAAATGCCTCTGTGCAGGCCGGTGCCAACATGTTGCCTGCATGCAAGGTGCATCTTACGTGTGGCTTTAGAAAATGCTCTGCGTTTTATTTGAAAATTGATGATGAGGGGAAAGGGAGGAGGTAGAAGAAATGCCCTGAGCACAAAGCTGTGCAAGAGTCTTGGAATGTGGGAGTTTCCTACTTTCTTTGTGCATCTTCAGTACTAAAAGGCAATAATAATTATTTTGCTCTTCCATAATGACTGCAAAGTTTTTGGTATTTTCTCCTATACTGACTGAAAAAAAAAAAAAAAAGATATTTTGATATTTTGTTTTTTGAGAGACAAAAAAATGTTTTCCAAGAAGCATTTGCAAGCCGTTATATTTGTGGAGTTATTTTTGCATCCAGTGACTCCAAAGGGCAGTAGCAGGAGAGTCCCTACGGCTCATACATTATGATCTGACTCACTGATAAGCTTCTCAGTGGGGCCGTTTCCCATTCCACTGCCTCTTTCCTTTCCCATTTATTTATTATTTTGCTTCCCTGCCCATTTCCTCTCCAACGCCTGCCCTTCCTGGGATCGCCTGCGCCTTCCAACACAGTGCGGGACAGAAAACCAAGGGTTTCTCCGGTTAAGTAGGGAGCCCGCTGCACTTCGCTCCGAGCTTTGCTCTTTATTCCCTTCTCCCTCTTCCAAAACCAGGAAGCCCCCAGGGACTTAATGTCCTGCAGGGCTCCTGCCACCTCCTGCAGCCCCTCTGGGGACACTGTGGGTACCCGAAGTGGATTTCACACCACGAACATCCACCTCGAGTTCCCTCTGGTCCCAGGGTTTTGTGTTGCATATGGCAAGAGGAATAGCTGAGAGTGAAAGATCAAGTTAGGAATTAAAGATACTGGAAATTTAATTACTGGAGAAACCAGCTGAGAGCATGCAAATGCTAAAACGGATTAAACAGGAAGCGCTCATTAGGTATTACCGTATTTACTTCCTTAATATCCTGTTTATATAGATGAATCTAAACACAATATGTACTTTAAAGGGAGCCAAAAAGACTCCCCACCTCCTCAGTGCCAAGTGTTTTTATTTGAGATTCTTCCTATGGGCATATGTGATTCAAACTCCCAAGAAGCGGCTTGCAGAAGTGCAAACACATCATCCCCTACCTGCAGCCGATCGAATGTTATAATTAATGCAGGCAATTAATAAGGCACCAGAGAGTGATATCTTGTAGCAGCCCGTCCCTGTGCACCAGCCTGCACTGCTGAGCACCACAGAAAAGCCTCAAAGAGCCTTCGCTCTCCCACCTCTTAGTTCTGTCCTAAAAAATGGGATAATGACATTAAATCCTCCATCAACTGGAAAATTTTCCTTGTCTTTTAGCATGGGAAAGTGAGAGAGGCCCAATTAATGCACATAACCCATCAGGACCAGTAGTATGTATATAGAAAACAAGATTACTGTTCCATTCCTACACATCCACACAGCATGAATTAAGTTCCTGTTGATGCAATGCTCATCAGCAATTAATCCCCTTCGCTGGTAGCATCACTCTGATGCTACCAGGTCATCACCAGTTCTTCAGAAAATGCTCCAAATCCCAGTTTTGCTGCCTAAAGAGCATACAAGCAATGAATAAAATATTTAGGGGACTCCATAGCTGCAGAGGGCAAAGGAGCTTCCCAAAACCCCACATGTCTTGTCGGGCTGCAGCAGCTTTGTGTGGCCCTTGCCCAGGTGCCCAACACCAAGAGGCTCTGGGCAGGTCTTATATATTGCACTTATATGCTGCTAATTTTGATAATATGCCCTATGCATTTAGAAGGAATATGTGCAGAAAGAAAACTGCAATGCATGGGGAAAACTGTCAGCCTTGCCCATCATTTCCCTCACTCGCTTTATCTATCAGTGCGTGCGATAAATAAATACACCCGTGCATAAATTCTCCAAGTCCAGCTTTTCCCAAAGCAAATTCTCCCTGGAGAGCATATAAGAAACATCATCATTTGATGCTATAAGTGGCAGAAAAACACTACTTGACATTTTTCTTTGCGAACATCAAGATTGTTTTCTTGCCATTGCGAATCCCTGGGGATGTATTATGCTTGGTTATCTCTGTTCAACACATTTCACAGGGGGGATGTGATACAGGAGAAGCAAGATTGACAAAAGTAAAAATTCACTTGAATGCACCAGGCAAATTCACTTCTCGTTTGGCAGACTCCAGCAACTGATATTTAAACAGCTCTTCCTGCATATCGTGTGCACATGGTGCATTTCAGCTGAGGAAATAGCTGCCTCGCAGGCGCTTCCCATTGCCCTCCTCACACCGGCTCATCTCATCCGAAGTTAAACAAAAACTGCCTAAAAGCATTTCAGTCCTAGGAAATTCAGGGCTGCTCTTGAGAGCTGACTGCCCATTTTGTAGTGAAATTCATTGGATTAAATATTCCGCCCTTCCTAGGACTTCATGCGTGGCGACTGGGGACATGCAGTGCAGAACCTGCAAACCCAGTGCATGGTTTTGTGCCATTTCTGGGCAAAGCTGTTGTATTCTTCCACCAAGGAAGAGCTAAACTTTGCTGTAAGCCTGGTCTCCCTCAAATTAACTCGTCACAGATAACCTTTAAATCCATTAAATTCAAAATTTTACTGGATTAAGACCTGGATGTGTTCTCTCCTGGCAAATAACCAGGCAGGTGGGTGGCTCAAGGTGTTCCCCATCACTGCACCCAGGGCTATGGGAGCAGAAAACAGGGGTAGGGGAGCCAGCATTAACCCCAGGACTTCTCATTCAGGGGATGCTCTTAATTAGAAGCTCTTCTCGTTAGGCATTAATTATTATTTTGACTCAACATCAGACAGCAAAATTTTAAAAAGCCAGCTATGCGAAACTCCTCTTGGGCAAAAACACTAATGAGCAGACAGAAATTATCGGTGGTGCTTTCTTAACGATGCGCATGGCCGCGTCCGTGCGCACTCCGGCCCGGGGCGAAGGCGGCGCTCCGAGCACCGCTCCGCATCCCCTCGGCAGCGAGGAAGGACCAGCTCGCCCAGAGCTTGAATATTTACCCAAAAAGTGCGTGGGTTTCCTGAAGATGCCCTTAAACACTGTCACCCACGCTGCAATATCAGAGGAATATTCCCAGAACTCCCCCTTTTGCACCCTCCTAGCTAAAACTGGCAGCAGGATTTGACTTCTGTAAAAGACAGGGTTTTCCTTGCTTTCCACTTTTCCATAGTTTGTGATCTGTGTCTATTAACCAGCTTTCCAAACTTCTTTGCCTTGACAATAACATTGTGTTCAAGACTGGATCTTTGGCTGTTCTTCGGCATTGCCTTTCCCTTCCTGCCGCTCTGCACGAGTAACTCAAGAGGGTCCTTTACAGCGCCGCACAAATGGCATCGTTGCTAAGAGCTGCTGAATTCCCCAGCCTGAACTTCATGGCTAATTTGTTTAGTGAAAACAGCACGGCGGAGTGTCGGGCTGCTCCCACTCGCGTGACGAAGGTGACTTTTTAATTAAAGGTAGCGAGCGCGGGTGGCCGTGGGGAGCACCGGGGCTCTGCCCATGCCCTGAGCTCCTGCATCTTCTGTGGAGCTCCGGGCTGGCGTGATGGTTTGGGAAATGCAACTGATCCTTTTGGATAGGTTCAAAAAGACCCATATATTTTTATTACCTCTTGGTAATCATCGCAGAGAGCGCTCAGTATGTCTGCTTTGTTCGTTTGTCTTTCTAAAGTGCCTGAGTGCAATAATTACTGACTCAGGGTTAGTGCTGACTATCTGTGTCGAACCACATTGCATTTGGGTGATATAAGGCAAAGCAGGGTGGTAAATCCCCCCTGAGTTTGAAAGGCTAATGCATTAGCTTGCTGCCTCCCTAACACCATAATCCGATGGGATTAGGAGAGACGGCTCAAAAACCAGGAGAGCGGAATTTCTCCCGGCAAAGCCGTAGGTGCCAGGGCTGCCCCGCTGCAGCTTTGCTGAGGCTCTGTTGTGCCTGCCCATGCTGCAGGGTGGGAGCAGAGCTATAGGAGCGGGGCCGTATGTCCTGGTGGGTAATGGGACCGGGTGGCTGTTGGCATCGCTGCTCTGCAGGCAGCAGCTCTGAATAGGGCTGTTGATAAAACTTTCTTTATTAAAAAAGGAATAAACCCCAAAGTGCTCTCTTTCCACTTCTAGAGATAAAAATCCAGATCCCTGATCCTAAACTCTTCCGAGCCCTTGGAGAAGAACATGTGAATGGAAACCCATGGACCGGCGCTGTCCATGCATTCTCCAAGGAGCTCCTCGGCATCCCTGGATTAATGAAATCACACCTACAAGTGAAGCTGAGGAGGGCATCATGCGCCAAACGGGGAGAGATTTTTGCAGATGTTTCCTCACCGCCTGGCTCAGGTCAAACATGGGGATAAGGAACATTTCTACAGAGCTGTTTTTCAGGTGCAGCCAATGGAAACTGGGCACAAGAGGTTCTGCTCATGGATGGACTTTCGTTACAGAAAGGCAGCACAGATGCCCTTGGGGCGGAAGGTGCAGCAGAGAACAGATGTGACTCACGTCTCACGTGTGCTCATATTTGGATTCCACATGTTTTGTGTTACTCATGGCTCCAAGCAAGGGTTGTTTGGCTGAGGAGCAGATTCGGGAGGATTCCGATGCTGTTCATGCCATATAGATAGTGGCATCACTCCTCTGCCTCTACCTGAGCAAGTGAGATGAGAATCCGACCTGTGTATTTTGCGTGCTGGAATATGCATGTGCATATGGAGACGGTCAAACAAACATAGGAAGAAGTGATGGAAGGGGATATGATAAAGGCATTGGAGAAGTGTTAGATGATTTCATATCTCCAGGGGCACTTCCAGCATTATCCAAGGCATGACAGCTCTGGAAGTCCTCTGTAATTCATTGGCCTTGGGGAGAAATTTTGCTTTTAGAAACCTGCAGGACCCAGGTTTCATTAAGGAGTGAAAGGGGTTCCGGTACAGTCGTGTCTATGCTCCTTTTCAGGAGCTGCCTCAGAGACTAAGAGGACATTTGTGGGTCTAGCTGGAAGCTGAAAAGCAACAAATCAGGAAGGAAAGAAAGAAAAGAAACCAGAAGGAAGTTAATTATTATCTGTACTGCTTATGTACACATGCCCCAAATAGCCCTTTCTGCAGGAACATGGGGAAATTTGATGTGCACAGAAAAAATTAGATTTAATTGTCTGGTTACCAAAGAAATAGAAATTTGCCATGGGATACACAGCTCATTCATCCTTTCATTTGTCTTTTGGCTTTTATATCCATTTGCCTTTAACAGAGTTTTAAATACTGATTCCAATGCAGTGCGCTTCCTAAGTAGCATTAATGCAGAATCTAAACCAAACATAATCTGATTAATTCTTGACCCAGTTGAGTTTTGTCTGCTTTCTGTACTTCTAAACACATATTTACCATATGTTGCCTCATATGCTGCTTTTCCCTTTGCTGATGCTTCGGTCCAAATGTTGTAATAATCATATGTTGCTCACAGTCACGAGGCAAAAAAAGTTTGGGATGTAACGATTCTGGAGTCCCCTGGGTTAAGTAGCAATGAGCATCTCAGCATCCTCATCTCACTTGCTCTTCCCATGTCCCCCGGCCTCCAGAGACGCACTCGGCACTCGGAGCAGCTTCCAGCACCCTCCATCATGGCAGTTTTCCTCAGTACTTTAATTCCCATTTCTACCACGGGCATCAAATGTCCTGTGGATGTTAAGTGGGACTCGGGTACCTGAGGCCCAGGAGCACCACAACCTCCTTTTTGATGCATTTGGATGATTTAGGAGCATTGTTAAATCTTTTTTTTAGTGTGTTTAGGTATTTGCATTGATGAAGGGAAGGACAACATAAGTGCAAGATTAATATTTATCACAGTTTGTTCATGGATTTGATTTTCGGACTTATCCCCTCTCTGAGGGTGACTTATATTTACGTTCTTGGTGGTAAATATTCACCTTAATTCCTCTCTCCTTGACTTTTTGCTCTGAAAGCAGTAGCTCTTGCCTGAGCTCCTTCTTTTTTTCCCCCCTCCTCTGTTTCCTAGCAAATTGCAGTTATAGGTGAAGTATTTTCTCGTTCAAGCCAATTTCCAGAATTATTCAAGCATTTAATTTAAAGGAAGCATGTAATTAGAGCACAGTATTTCAGAAAACTCTAATTCCTATACCATAAAGGTGCCTCGGGGCTTCTGGGAATGTGCAGAGCCCCTAAAACAAAACCCGTGAGCTCAAGCACCAAAGGTGCTGCAGAAGGTTCAGCTGGGGGACCTTCGTCCCCTCCATCCCCATCACCTCAGGTGAGCGGCAAAATGGTCAAAACTGCCCTTTTCCTACCTGGGCATCAGATCCTAAAATTTTGGCAATCTGTGCTGGGCGATTTTTTTTTTTTCTTCCCAAACCTCAATAACCTCTAAGAGAAAACTTGGAGGGCCTTGCAGTTGGCTGTTTGTTGGGGTAGCCGCAGGAAAGCCCAACAGCCACCCCATGGGCTCACGAAACTTGCTGCAGGGTTGGCCACCAAATCCAAGCAGGTGTCCAGAGGAACAAATCACTCGAGGAGATGTTTTAGCTGAAATCCCTTTTCCTGCCCGCTGGTTCATCTCACAGCTACTTTTCTGGTGGTTATCACCGCTATCACTCCTGTGTTTGCCATGCGGTGACAAATGACTTTTTTTTTTTTTGATGAAATGACCGGTATCGAGAAGGAAGGACTCCAACCCCGTCTTCCCAGCCTGTTTGGCTTCCCGTATCGTTAGCGTGGCAGACAGATGTTCAGCAATTATTTATATGAATTCTTCATTCTACCCAAATCCATTTCTAGGCTCTTTCCTCCAGCACTCACCCTTGGAGAACAGACAATGTTTTCTATTTTGGGCACTGTAGTGAAGTCACACGCTGCACTAAAAGAGGCTTGATAGTCTCTTTTATAGTCTAGACTATGCATGGGTTTTGTAAGTAAAACTGCAAACCTGCAGCTGATGTTCTTGCAGAGATAGATGAGCTGAGAGTCTCCCCCAGCATTTATAAGGTCTACATATATCCATGTAAACACAGGGATTAGTTACTCCAAACTGAGTGTATTTGGGGTTGAAAAAAGTCATAGGTTTCCCTTCCCCTGCTCTAGAAACAAGGCTCTCTATGGCATTAAACCAACTCCGTCCCTGCGGTTCCACCATGACATGAGAGTACACGAAATGTCTGACCTAGAAACAAGCTGACACTTCAGAAGTGATTCTCACCGGTAAAGTCATCCTTATTTCAAAGAGAGAACAGGATTATCTTCTTTGAAATTTAGGATGGTAGAAAGAAAAGGGCCAGTCTTAAAAAAGGAAGGGCTTGGTTTGTGCTTTCAGCTTCTCCTGCACTTGGTCGTTCTTCAAGCAGCATCTTTGCGTGCCCAAGGATCCGGCCATCACCTGCAGCCCGCTGGCTTTGGGACAGAAATTTGTCAGAGCATTTGTAGTTTAGCTGGGGCAAGAAAATCAGAGAGGGAATTCTCAGCAGACAGTGCTTTCTCAAAGATGTATTTTATTTTATTTTATTTTATTTTATTTTATTTTATTTTATTTTATTTTATTTTATTTTATTTTATTTCTTGACAACAAAACAGATGGAAATATTTGCCCTCGGAGTTAGAACAGTTTGTTTGTGATTTATGAGAAAGTTAGAAAGGATAACTAGTGTCTGGAGATTCCCTGTTCTTAGTAAACACGTTTCCACTAGATTAAACGGACTTATTTCACACAAGCTGAGGGTTGAGGGGTTTTTTTATTCTGTATTTTGCAGTACCTGTGTTTTCCCAAACAATTTTGCACAAGATTTTCAGCAGATCTCAGGCATTGAATGCAGCCACCATCAAGGCTCAGTATATCAGAAAAGAAGGGGAAAAAATTCCTCTCCTGGGACTCTGCCCAATCTACCAGGTTTAAACTAATCTTTAACTCACAGATCTCTGCAAGGCAGGAGGGTCGGAAATGGTCCCATTAATCCCCAAATTGTCTGGATCAGACCCTTCCTGAGAGGGGTGAGGATCCATCGAGAAATCTGCAAGCAATTCTTGGTGCTCTTCTCTAAGCAGCTGCTTTGTTTCTGCCTGTAAAGCCAGAGCAGTTGCTACCTCGCAGGGTCGCGTTTGCCCTCAGAGCAGCAGGTCCTGCAGCATCAGCATGGAGAAAACCACAGGGAAAAAAATATGACTTTTTCATGCTGCAGGGAGCTGAATTCCAGACAAATTCAGGGAGCCGGTGCGGTATGGGAGGATGTGGGCTCTTAAAGGGAAGAATAGCAGGAACAAGTCAGAGGGTACGGCATAAATGAGACCTACTCACGGCACTGCAGGCTTTGGGGGACACGAAACACCACGTTTTCACTTCTGCAAAAGCAGCACAGAAAGACTCTAAGCCAGCACAGAGCATCCCAGGAATATTCCTATGGGGAACCTCCCTGGGGCAGAGCCCGGAGCGGTGGCACAGGGGGTGGTCTGGGGTATTGCCAGCCCTCGGATAAGAGATTCCCCCTAGGAAAGGGCACAGAACATGGCTGGTGCTTTGTACGTTTGCTGAT
The DNA here is from genome assembly GCA_013398735.1 of Nothocercus julius. Taxonomy (NCBI): domain Eukaryota; kingdom Metazoa; phylum Chordata; class Aves; order Tinamiformes; family Tinamidae; genus Nothocercus; species Nothocercus julius. The sequence continues at coordinate 5,760,166 of VZSV01000029.1, forward strand.
ATCTGAAGACTTTCGTAGGGATTTTTGATATATTCCAAACATAGGTGAAAGTCCTTCCAAAAAGAGAGTGAAGAATCTGCCCCTGTATTTCAGGTGTCTACACAAGCCAGGTTGTGATGGAGAGGCTAAAGGGAGAGCCACCAACGGGGACCCTGAGCCTTGACCGTGTTGACCATCTGTGACCGCTTAGCGAGGGCTGAGCAGGAATGGAAGGCCGCTAAGTGGTGCTGTTGGCACCAGCAGAGATGCCGGGAATAAGAAAAACGGGAAAGTGAATCCAGCCCTTGGGAAATACGGCGGCAGCTCAGGGGCATCGGGGGCCTTGGGATGATTGTGGCCATCGTGGATGTCCTGGCTATGGTGCTGGGAAAAGTTACAGTCACACGTCCATGTGTCCCACTGCTCTTTCTGGGTTTAATCTGTCCTCTTTGCCAATCCATGCAGCAGTGTGCTTAGACTAAAGGAGTCTCAGGAAGTTCCTCTGCTATGAGAATCAGAGGCAATAAATATCACTTGTCAACTATTTTGATATAAAATACTCTCCTTCAAGGAATTCAGTCAAACACAATCATCAAGATACAGCAGTCAGCATTCTCTTATTGCTCATCCAAACTAGCAATACTTTATTTTGCTATAGGAGGAGCAGGGAGAGGGGAAGGATGCACTTGCATGCCCAGAAGTAGTGATGTAGTCAATACTGCCACCAAAGAGCTGATATACACCCTGGTTCCTATCTGTCCCTTTCCCCCTCACTTTCATTTTTGCAAGTACAGCACCCCTAAAGCAGCCCCCAATTTTCCATGCCAAAGCCACCTCATAAGCTCCTGACTTTTAGGGGTGTCAGAAGGGAGAGTCTCTCTATAGGGAACCCACTGGGAGTTGCTTTTAAAGGCTCAAAGCAGCCCAGCCTTGCCTAACTCGGGACCTGCTCTAATAGGAGTCAGGGTTGGGTGCCAAAGCTCAGCAGGGATCAGGGTGAGCAGCATCCTCTTGGCACTCATCTCTTGCAAAGCTCCCTCTCTGCTGCTTTCTGGGCCCTGCAGAAGGATCCCACCTGTCGAAACCAGACTGCAACAGGGTTAACATGAGAAATTCCTCCTTGTTCCCACCTGCAACAAGAAAAAAAAGCAAAGAAGAAAAACACTTCAGTCAATATAAAAGGGACTGAGGCAACCCATGGGCTTCTCGTCTTGGGCATTGTGGGACCCTCTGCTCAAAGCCCAGGTAGTTTTAATAGACAAGGTCTTTGGGTGACATTTTCCTGGAAGAATTTAAGTAAATGCCTTGCCATAACATTTGAGATCCGGTGTCTCTTGGTTTCCATGATTCTTTTTCTTTTTAAGCCACAGGCACACACATACAAAATATATTAAAACGAGCCTAGCTTAGTGGAAAGGTCGTCTAGTTCAGAAGCAAACAGCGGGGATTTAGGCTGAAGCTCTGGTGCTTCTCCACCTCTGCCTCCATTTGCAGGGAGCGCGGCTGGAAGCCCCACAGGGATCAGAGGTGCAAGAAGGAAGAAAGTGCTTTAAAATGTCTGAGATAGCTTCAGGTCTAGGATTGCTCTCACTGCTCCCTTTTGCTAGCCAGGAAACTGGGGCAAATCCCCATAATCTGGTGTAATTTTGAGCTGTATCATTGCGGTGCGCCCAGGCTTGGGGGTGGCTTTTAGCAGAGAGTTGCATGTGGCTGGGAGAGGAGCAGCATCTTGGCATCCTTTGTATGTAGCCTCATCTTCCAGGGACACCTGGAAAAGAGTGAGCCCCATGTCCATTCTTACAGATACTAATTTCAATTAATATCCCATTAGGGATACTAACTTCACTTTAAGACCACTCCTGGGATCTTTTCTGCATGGGTTGATTTTATCCCAGAATTGCCCCTGCTACTAAGAATGCTTCAGCTGCGGCTGAAACAGGCCCGCCAAGCAATTAATGGAATATATTAAATTAATCAGCTCACAGAAGCATCCTGCTGTGGCATCTACTGATCAGAGCACCCAGCCTTTTCATTAGGGATAGGTACCCTTCCAGTGCACTTTTATAAAAGGAGATATCTTGCAATAAGTACCCGCCGGATTTAAAGCACACATGCTTCAAAATTAGAGCAGCAGATGGGCTGCTTGTTCCTGGGGTAGCTCTGGAGAAGAGCTCGTTCCTTTGGACCTCCCTCGGTCGGCATGACCAGCCGTTCCCTTCCCGCCCCCCTCTCCTTCCCAGCATAAATATTCTTGATTCTTCTCGAGACCCCATCCAAGAAAGAGCAACAACTGGTGACACCAGCTGGGAACGCCAGTCCTCACGAGCCAATCTCCGGTAATGGAAAATTCATAACAGAAGCTTTTAAATGAAAGGAACATTGGTGCTGAGAGAGATTATTAGTCATTCTTTAAACTAGTGTGGGATGAGTGCTAGAAAATATTTCTCTCCCTGTTTGTATGACTAAATAGATCTGATTTTGTTTAGCCTTCCGCAGGGATCCTATCTGCCAGAGCTGGAAGGAGGGAAGTTTAGAGGAATATTGACTCTTGGCGGCAGGGTGGAGGGTTCGCAGCCTGCAAGCACTGATGGGGTGGTTGACTGCAGGACTCGGTGCGTTCTTGCGTCCAACAGCTACACGGTCTGTAGGACACTGGCACACTCAGTGGGTTCAGCTAGTAGTGTTTGCCAATGAATAAATCGAGCAGTTATGGCCAAATCGATGAGTCCTTGGGAGCGGATTTTCCAGATTTCTCCTAGGCACTTGTAAAGACCCTGCTCGTGAAGACAAGTGAATGGACAACCAGCTAACGGGTTTGCTGGTGCTGTGTCCCTGGCCAGAGAGGGGGTTTCCCCACTGCAGGCTTTGGGTGCCCATCCCTGGGGGTGGAAGGGGACACCCCTTGTCCCCTTGGCACCACCACGGCACTGCCCCACTCTGTACCTCTCCATACACCTGCGCCAGCCACGAGGCTGCTCAGCAAGGACCTTAAATCCCCAGATTTGTGAGTCTGGCTTGAGGAAAAACAACTGATGGGCACGAAGGCAAGGGAGCTCTCTGCCGTCACCACCTGCCGTGGGGCTGTGGGGACACCACGCACCTCCGGGCAGAGGCAGCTCTTTCCAGGTGGCTTTTTGCCTCCTTTAAAGGCATTCCTGCCTGCAGGGGCCACCGCACCAGGGCAGGTGCCGGGGGGCCATGGGGATGCCAGGGGTGATGGAGCATCCCTGGTGCCTCCCCTCTTGCCCGGGGTGGGGGGCACTGCTGGCACCCCCACAGCCCCTGCTCTGGGGAGTCCCTGTGTTTGCTCGGGGTGGAGAAGGGGGGGTCCCCTCAGGGGGGGATGCAAAGTGGGAGGAAGCCCCGGGATGAAGGGGCAGATGGTGCCTCCCTGCGCTGCAGTGCGAGACACGATGTGTGTGTGTGCAGTGGGTGCAAAGGTGGGTGTGCAGGGGGTGTGCAAGCCGGGAGCAGCGCGGCAGAGCGCTGCGAGGCTGCTCCGCTGCCTCTGCCTGTTCCTGCGTGCCTGTGTGTTTGTGTGTGCGGCTCTCACTCACTCACACACACACAGAGGCAGCCCGGGAGCTGCAGGCGCCTCCTCCCCGACGCATTAAAACGAGCCAAGTTTCCACGTCGGGGCTTAGAGGCACCTCGGGGCGCAGCCGCGGAGCCAGCGCGGGCCCCGGGCAGCGCCGGGACCGGGGCCGGAACCGGGGCCGGGACCGGGGCCGGCGCTCGGCAGGGGGATGCACCTGAACGCCACGGCCCCGGCCGTGCCGGGCGGCCCCCTCCGCCTGCAGCCCACGGGCTATGCCCTGCCAGGCGGCAACGCCTCCAACCGCTCCGACCTGCTCCCCAAAGGACCCGACGAGGAGGACCTGGACGTCAACACCGACATCTACTCCAAAGTCATGGTGACAGTCATCTACCTGGCTCTCTTCTTGGTGGGCACCGTGGGCAACTCCATCACGGCGTACACGCTGGTGCGCAAGAAGTCGCTGCAGAACCTGCAGAGCACCGTGCACTACCACCTGGCCAGCCTCGCCTTCTCCGACCTCCTCATCTTCCTGCTCTGCATGCCCATTGAGCTCTACAACTTCATCTGGGTCCACCACCCCTGGGCTTTTGGGGATGCCGTCTGCAAGGGCTACTACTTCCTCCGGGATGCCTGCACCTATGCCACAGCGCTCAACATCGCCAGCCTCAGCGTGGAGCGCTACATGGCCATCTGCCACCCCTTCAAAGCCAAGAGCATCATGTCCCGCAGCCGCACCAAGAAGTTCATCAGCTGCATCTGGATCGCCTCCTTCCTCCTCGCCATCCCCATGATCTTCACCATGGGGGAGATCTACGGCAAGGAGCAGCAGCCCGACTCCATCATCTGCACCACCATCGTGGACGCCTCCACGCTCAAGACCGTCATCCAGGTGGGGGCCCAGGCGAGCGGGGAGGGGGGGAGCCCCGAACTTTGCGGTGC